>JAOWBP010076276.1:3752-21492 GCA_028571105.1 Tragopan temminckii
AAAACTAGAGGAAACTATATGAAAGAACAGTAGAGCTGCAAATGACATTTTTTGCAAAATGGGAATAACTGTGTTTACTTGGTAGCCAAAGGTGTTTTGTTCAGTCTTTCATACATAAAATGTAGAGATGTCTGTGGGAGCAGAGGGTGAAATGAGTAAAGCATGCTCTGGTTCTCCCAGATGAGACTAAACTCTACTTTAAAGCTTATTTATTTTAGAGCCAAGGCAAAGTTTTTGGAGAAATGATGAGTATTGTTTACTGATGATGTTTTCCTATCAACTGTCAAATGACTTGAGGGTATTAATATTGTGAAGAACATCTGGTTTCATAAAGAAATAATAACGTGCGTGAGAAAGACAAGCTCTTAACCATACCAAAAAAGCAAAATAGCTGGCAGTTATAGCACAGCTCCATTTAAAGACAACAAAGATGTCTTGTCTTTTTTAGACAAGATTTTTAAAGGCCAACCCAGTGCCACTGGGTTACTGCCATTATGTGACTGTACCAAAGCTGGAATAGTGGCAGGAAAGAGAAGATAGGTGCTTAAAAAGCTACACTTCCTATAGTAAGTATCCATCCCATTTGTCAGTAGAACATGATACACAATAATGCAGTTAGAGCCTTGTGCTTCTGTAGCTGTTGTAACACTTACTGGTCTGAGTCATTTTTTAAAAAACATCTAAATTTGAGTTCTTTAGGTTATTTTGTGGTGTATGCAATAGCTAAAGGAAACTGCAAAAAAAGCATATATTCTCCATTAAAAAATAAAGTTATGTCATAAGTCTGTAAAATAAGGCTGGATTAAAGGGTTAGGTGTGTATTTTGCTTATGTTTTAGGTACCTTAAGTGTGTTCTGTCTTGTAACTGTGATTTTCTGCAGAATGCCTATCATGTTGCGTAGCTCCAATTGTGTTCTTACTGGGAAAACTCCAGCAGAATTTGCAAAACTCAACGAATGTCCTTTAGACCCAGGTACATTTCCATTCAAGTTCTTTTTGAGCAGATGAATGCCCCTTTGGTATGGTTCTTACTGTGAAGTTGTCGTGGGAACTTCTTGAATGTAAACCTGTAACTAAAAGAAATCATCAGGCTTTTGAAAATAGCAGCAGGGGATGTTTGTGTTTGCAGATGGAGCTTTCAACCACAAAAGTGACACTCTGCAAGTTTGAAGTTGAGATGTGCATATAACATTGTACGGAGATACATTGTGAGGGAATAGCGATGGAGCTAGTTTATGGCATTGAAATGGATCAGGGAAGAGGGGAATAAAACAGTATTCTCCAAAGCAGGAACCTTCATTTACCGCATTCTGTGAAGCGAGAATAAGGTATTATATGATAACCTGTAATATGCAGAGAGGAGATGAAGGTTTCTAACAAGCAAAGCTTTTAATATACTGCTTTTGGAGCACGTACTGGACTGTGCTTGCTCATGATGAGAAAATACAGTGACATACTGTTCTGTGCTGGAGGAGCATTAATAGACAACTACAATTTAAGACAGGAATCAAACATCGCTTATGTGCGTATTCCTTAGATTGTCTTAGCTGCAACGTTGAAATACATTTTTAAAAGTAATAATAATATATATTATATACATATATATATAATATAATAATAAAATAAATTTCTTCCTGGAGTGCTGGAGAGTGCAAGTGAGTAAATTATGGAAGACTTACTCTTTTAATTTGATAACAGCTATCTGAAATGGCCAGTTCTCTTTTGATGTCCTTGTGATATACTCTTCCGGCAGGAAATACAGTAAAATTAATAATTCTATAACATCCTTAAATGAACATGGTTACTTTAGAGGTTTGAGGGTTGTTTTTTTTTTTCAACTTTACAGTGTTAAGTTTGACAGAGAGCTCTCTCTAGCCACTTTTATTCTGTCCAAACACTTCCCAAATACGTTCTTAGATGTCGAAGACCAGATTTGAACCTAGCAAATGTTCAGTTTAGTCTAATGAAATATTTTCCTAGAAATCATAGCTTTCAGACAGTTTATTCTTTACTTTTTTAAGAGAAAATTTACTCTCCTGTTTTGTCCTTTATATATTCATTGTTTACTTTCTAATAATTTATATTCAAAGGCATACTGAAAGAGGTGAGTAAGGTGCAAGGATACTGATACGCAAAACCTTTCTTTTCTTTTGAATAGGTGGCTATTTCATTGTTAAAGGTGTAGAGAAAGTCATCCTTATCCAAGAGCAGTTATCCAAAAACAGAATAATTGTGGAAGCTGATAGAAAAGGCACAGTGGGTGCTTCTGTTACAAGGTATGGTAGATGCCTGCAATTACATGAAGAAGATAAAAATGACAATTTAAGCATTAGTTGTTGTAGATGAAGTAGCTGAGTAGTTTTCTCTCTAAAATAGTTTTATGGAGAATAAGTGTAAGTGTTCAGTACTTCTCTCTTGCTTCTGTCATTTTGTGTGGTTAGATGCCAGTCCCAGAACCTATTAGGAGAGCAGTCCTGTGAAAATCAGTGGGAGTTGCTCATATGCTTCAGTATTCATCCTAGACTAGGAAAAGCGAATTCGAATTTTTAATGTAACAAGTTGAGCCTCACAAGTGATGATGTATGACCTCATTTCATAGGAAGTAACATGAAGTCACTGCTGTGGAAATAGCGTATAACCTTTTGTCTGGCTGTCTCAATCAAATTGGTGTTAAAACTTTTAAAGGCAATTGAGAAGGAAACAAAATGTTTTTATACTTCAGAAATTGTTGAAAATTGAACAGTAGTCTAAATCTGGTCTTTCCTCCTCAGCTGAGTTTTATTTATCTATTTTGCCTTTTGGCTTTGTTTTTAAGCTGCCTGCTGGTATAGTATGGTGCTTGTCTCTCTTTGATGTCAGGGCTATTTTGCCTTTTCCTAGGGCCTCCCACATCTCTCCTAAATGAGGCTAAAAGTACAACTGAAAGTCTGTTATCTCATTACTGTTGATGCCACAGTATCTGTGCACAGACTGACCTTGCTGGTTACATGTGAACCAGGGATAAAACCATACACAGATGCTCTTGAAAAGTGTGGGCTTGTGCATGCGTAAGCTGAATGCTGGCCTTCCACATCACAGATAATAGCCCGCCATCTTGGAGCTTAAGGGTGGTATCTGGCAGTTGTCATGTAATTTTTCAAAGAGAAAAACACAATGTTAATTCAGCTAAATGATTTCTCAAGCTTGCTAAGTTTTATGCAGAAGATTCTTGGAGTGTCAGTGCAAACTTTATGTTCCACATAATATGTTTGTATTTTTAACTTCAGTTCCACTCATGAGAAGAAGAGCAGAACAAACCTGGTTGTGAAACAAGGAAGATTTTACCTGAGGCATAACACTCTGTCAGAAGATATTCCTATTGCTATCATTTTTAAGGTAATACAACCCTGGTTTGAAAAAAGACATAGGACATGGCGTGCAAGGACGTGGCGTGGCTGAGAAAAAGAAAGAAAGCTTTTTCCCCCTGGGGTATCTTCTTTGTTGTCCAGCAAAAAGGAGAGAAGCACTGCTATTTTCAGTAAGGAGAACATTGCTGTGCCAAGACAAACACTTGCTACCCCTTCTTGTTTTATAAAGTTTCTCTGCCTGTAGTCATGTTGCTGCAGAAAGTTGTAAAGGTTTTCTTTTTTTTCTTGTTTTCTAAGGAACTGTGTTGCCAACTTATGTTAAGGGTTTCCATTTCTGATTTTGTTCTCCCCAGAACCCATGAACTGCTGAGGAGCTCAATCTTTTGATTTCAGATGCAGTGACATGACATAGCCGTGAACTGGGCATATGTAACTTCCAATCATAACCATAAGGACAACTGGTTGCTTTTGGGGAGGCCCTGCAGTTCTTAGACCTAGTCCTAAATCCTTTAAGATGACTAGAATGGCTTTTATTTCTTGGCAAGAGACTCATGGAGTCTCGCAGCCTTCAGAATCTCTAGTTCAGGCATGCTCTCTTCAGTGCAGTGAATGTAGACAGGTATGATAGTTTTAAAGAGGTCCCTGGTGGGACCAGTGAAAAGACTTGATTCAGTGCAAGAACTGGAGTGAATATGGAGTATTTGCCCTGCCAGTTGAGCTGGTGACAGTATTATGACATGGCCCTCATTGCCTGTGAAACCACCAGAACTGTCTTATTTTGCCCTCTGCTTTTCGCTTTCATTTTGATTCACTCAAGGATACCTGCTGCTGGAGAGAAACTGAGGGCCTTCCCCCTGGATTCACTAGCCAGCAGAAGTAACTTCTATACCTCTTTTACTGTCTTCACCTCTGGTGCTTCATAACAAACAAGTGCTGGCAATGGGATAATTGCCAGAGGAAATATATTGCCAGCAGAGGTCAGCACTCGCTCACATCATCCATCAAGTTCCTGCCGGCAGTTCTGCGTGCTGAAGTTTGCAGCTACAGGCTTTGTGTTACCACAGCTCTGAGTTGTAGGAATCAGCTTCCTTGTAGGAAGTGCTTTGGGTTTGGTTCTAGAAAATACCTAGATAATTGGCTCTAGACATGGGAAGCTAATGTTTTATGTCTGATGATGCTAATCGCTTGATGTGGTTAGAGAAAATAATCTGGTCTCCATGACCAGTGTTGAAAGAGGCTGAGAGACCATTTGTGGGGAGAAATGCACGTAAGAGTGTCAGAATTAAATTTGCAACTTTTCTGCTACAGGAAAGTGTTAATGTAACCCATAATCCACTTGCTCAAGCACCAAACAGCTGGGTTCTACCTTCACTAGCAGACTTTTATTACATTTTGTCATGCCCTGTTGGTATAGATAAATATCTGACCACAGGCAGAAGTAACTGCTCAGGGTTATTAAGTCTGAGGAGGTTATGGGTTGGTTTGTGGGTTTTCTATTTTCTTTTTAGCAGCATTATACAGTCTGTTTGATCACTTTCCAACAATGTGAGCTTAGTTATCTACCTGCCTTTATATACTTTTAAAATTCTAGATAAATGTTGCATATTTGTTTTATTTATTAAATAAGAGGTTGCAGTTGTTGGACATTCTCACAATAGTGCTTTTCACAGCCTTGTATCGATTTGGTCCAGCAGGGAATTAGTGTACCCCTTTTAACTGTTCTGACTGTCCTATTTTTGACTAGTGCTTAATGGATTAATGAGTCGTCATTCTTCTTACTTTTTCTTTTAGTGGCATGTGAACTTGAGACATCTTCTTTTCACTGCTGATGATTCTCCAGCTGGAAACTAAAAATCCCAATAGGTTTTTGAATTAATTATTAAGACACCACCTTCTGATGTTTTTTTCTTTATCACTGCGGTAATGTGAATATAGCTTTTATTTAACTACTAGAAGTCAAGTTACGAAGACTCTAGCCCTGAAATTAGAAAATTTCTAACCAAAGGATTCCCTTGTAGCCTGAGCTCTCACACAGCAGTATTCTGCTCGGGATATTTGTTGGAAAAACAAGGAGAGTAATTCTTTTTTGTAGAAAGGGCACAGAGCATGGATCTTACTTGTTACTAGTAGGTATTCTTTCTGTAACATAGAGGTTGTATCACACTGTGCATCTGCAAGGGCTGAAGTTAAGTTGTATACACAGTCTTAGGTCTGAAGTTTTGATTGCCTGTGCCTCAATTTCGAAGTGGAGGTAATAACATCCCTTAAGACACTTTCATGTTAAGAGCAAGGGCTGTAAAGTAGAGAGCATTACAGATACTAATGACCAACAGAGCTGAGGCCTAAAACTCAAAAAGTGCTTATTTTAACTAGAATCTAAGATCACTTTCCTGTTTCAGGCATGACTTGTGGTCACATCTTGACAACATTTTATGGCAAGGCCTGAACGTGTGATTGATGGTCGGACTGGATGATCTTTGTGGGCTTTTCCAACCTTAATGATTGTATGATTCTGTATGTTGTTCTCACCTTTTCTTTTCTTTCATGAAGAAGGAAGGAGCATGGGAATTGCTAACTCATGGACTGAACCAGTGATGGAGTACCTGGTGAAGGGACACAGCAAGCCTTGGTAGCACAGGTGAAAGCAGTTCACCTGTGTGACAAGAAGGGGTGGAACCAGTTTCCCTAAGCCTCAGTTAGGGATTGGCTGCCACAGGGAAATGTTCTTTACCTAGAGATCCTTCTTTTTGAAGTATTTGGTGAGCCCTGACCTTTGGGATGGATAAGCAAATCTTTCTTTCTTAAACTGGGTTGTGATCATCACCCTTTTTTGGGTAATTTAGAACTGGTTATTTGTCATCACCTTTCTATACAGAAGGAAATAGTGGTGTGGCTTTAAAGGTCCTTTAAGGTGGATAGGTAGGGGAACTGGCCTGTGTAGGGTCATCCTAGAAGGAGCATGTACCTTGCAGTTTATCCTTAACCATAGTCTGTTCTAAACCGCAAGCCTGAATGAGTTCTTTTGTCATCCTGACCTGTAAGAATCTTTGTGATTAACATATTAGAAGACTTAGCAGCAAGTTGTGCTGAATGAGTACATGTAGGCCATGATTTTGTGAAGTTTAATGCATTGACCACAACTAAATGAAATATGATAGGTTGCAATAGACATGTTCCTGAGGGTAGACTAGAACAAACTCGAAGTGTCTGCTCTTTGCTTTTTGGGCACTTAGTCCTTTGTTGCTGTGCTAGCACAGAAGGTTTTTCCTTATGGTTTGTTTTTTTTTTTTGGTTTTTTTTTTGCTTGAAAGAGACAGAAGCGTTTGTGCAGCACTTATATGTGTAAATGCAGTTTCTGGTTTGAAGTAGTATAAAGTGAACAATTTTGTCCCCCAAAGTATGTATCTGCCAAGATTTTCAAACTCCTTGTAGCAGAAAGCATTAGACAAAAGTAACTTGCTTACTGAATAAGGTTGCTTTATTAGTTTATATGCACGTGCAACCAGAACAATATTTAGGATGTTTGTTGTTCCTATTTTGAAAAACATCAGGTTACAGATGAGATGCTGCTGCCATTTTTGCAGGGAATTGGAGCTGTTTTAAAGTAAAGACTATTTTTGTTTTGAATGTATGGCCTGGATTGGGTAGGCTCTGAGGGCTGAAGTAAACGAAGGTTGTGTGCTGCACTAAAACCAGCTGGAGAAAGAAGAAAGTTATATGTAGCCAAGGGTGGGCTTAAAAGCTGAATTTTGTGTTACAAGTTGCTGGATGAATTATCTTGAGATTGTAAGGAGATGCTCTAAGACCTGCAGCAAAAGATGTAAACAGTAGGTTGAGTTTCATATTTAAAAAAAAAAATTGTGTTAACCTTGGAGCTGTTAAGATGCAACCCTGGAGGAACAGCTGAGTGGTGGTCTTGCTGGACCCACAGAATTACGGGTTTCCATGGCTACAGTTTCATAGCTCGTATCTTTTGAATTATGAAAGCTCCAGACCAATTCTGTCTGTGATGTCAACCTTGAACTTCCCTGACATCTTTTTAATCCAGTCATCTGCCTGTCTCCATTCTGTAATTTAGCCTGATGGACTGCAGAACTACATTCTAGGCAAGTGCCATGGAAACGCCTAGACATCATCATTAAGACACAAGCTGGGGGAGGAAGAACTGGGCTCTCACTCTTTCATGCACACTTTAACGTGTGTACGGGTGTGTGTATCCACACATACACACACAGACTTTGTGCAACAGGATCCTCCCCAGTCCTAGGAAGCAGTTGACCCTAGTTGGAGCACTTTATCCCACTTGAACCCAGAATAATATGAGCATTGTTAATGTTTGCTTTGACTTCTATTGCATCCATTGACTGCTAGCCTTCCAACCATGCTCTTCATCAGCTTGCTGCCATCTCCTTTCTAATCCTGTCACTGCTCTTTCTATGTTACCCCTTTGCAGTGTGTCCCTTCCCTCTGTCCCCCACTTTGCTGTAAAATTATTCTTCTGCAGCATTGCCTTCCAAACAAAAACAAACAAGAGAACTTGTGGCTAACTGTGCTTCAATGTTAATTCTCTTCCTATCAGCTTTGATCAGTAGCACTTCACACATCCTTGATGTTTGTCGTGGTGTACCCCGTGACAGTGTTCCTGTAACACAAGTAGCAACTCAGGAATATCATGTTACTATCCTAACAATGTTATAAATTAATTCTGGAGTGGGTTTTTGTCTGGGGGACTTGGGTTAGTTGGTGTTTTTTTCCCTTTTGTTGGGGAATGAGTGGGGAAGATAGGACAAGTGCAACGTAAGGGCTGAATTTACTAACAAAGAAAACATAATCTCATACCAGTATGTGTTTCTTGTTTCCCCATTGACACTGCATGTAGGTGGATTTGTGTGTACAGCTCTGACTGTTTTTTGAGAACGCAGAAGAGAATGCATGGATTTATTTGTAGGCAACCACATCAGCATATCTTTCTTAGTTATTTGCCTGAAATTGTAGTTATTACTACTCGTAAATTAATTTCCCCAGTTTGCATTTCTGTAACAACCTACATTATGTTACAGCCTTTCTCACATACAGCTTTTGAATTCTCGAGTGAGTTTTGCTGCTGCAAATTTGAACTAGAAAATCTGCAGTGGTATGATGGTAGGTCCTATTTTCATCTGTTTGTTGTCCGAATTTTAATCAGACTATTTGTCAAGTTAGAAGAAATGATCAACCTTTGCTAATTTACTATGACTTTCTGTTTTTAAAGGGACAAAAGAACATAATAAAACTGCAGATTGACATTTTTGTTGTTTTTTTTCTTCCCTGCTTGTTCTGTTCACATTTCACGTGATTCTTACTGTCTGGTTTCCTTCTTACCTTGAATCTGGTGGCAGGAAATGGAGCAATGCCTTATCAACTTGTATTTGGTGTGTTCTAGGTAGATGTGTTCCTGGTATGTGTGCCTGGAGCGGTAGGAAGAATTCCCTTCATAAAATGTTCTTATTAAAACTAAATGTAACAATGGTATTAGTCAAGTAGTGGTTCTTAAACTGGTTTGCTGGTTAGGTTCTAAGTTCTAGAAGCATGGAAAAGGACTATGGTAAAGCTTTCATGCTTAGATAGACTTTCATATGAGACTGACTCTCAACTTGTGATGGATTTTTGTTTACTTCTCTGCTGAGGTTTTTTTTTCTTTTTTTTTTTTTTTACTACTATGTGACCTTATTTGAAAGGATGAGGTAGCATAGTTGTATCTGAAAAATAGTGGCATAAGTTAACTACAGTCATATCGCACAGGCAAATTCTGGTTCTGAGAAGTGCCTTGACATCAGTGGTATGACTACCTAGTAGGAATGAACTGGGATGAACCACTCTTACCTGGTGCAGTTAACTGTCTTGATTTGGCACTCAAATTTGTATGAGATAATGGAATAGTGATCTGTGCTTCGCATCGAAACTGAACCATTCTCACACTTTTAATGGGTTGTGCTATTTTTGTGCCGCTTTTAATTTCTAATAAACCACAAGGTGAAGAGACAAAGTTCTAAACTGAAAGAACTTCAGCCTCCTTGTTGAGAAAGAAAGAAGAAAAGAGAAAAAAGAAAAAGCTGGCTACTTTACAATTGTGGCAGCAGTTCTGCAAAGGGATAGCATTAGCTAGGCATTAGGCAAAATAACACCCCATGGAGGCAAAAAGAAGGAAAGGTATTTGTGCATTTTGAGGAAAATGTAGCTTTTTGGGACACTGCCAGTTTTTAATGAAAACCAGAACGCAGAATCTACATAGGCCATTATTTACAATGGTCTTTGTGGCTGGCAGTTTGAAGAACAATATGAATGCAAACGTAACTTCCTCCCAAACTTCTGAGAAACGTATTATAAGTCAACCAGAAGAGGTTTAGTGAGATTATTCTGTTTCTTGATATGGCAGAGCTCCAGACAAATGTGTGAAGGGGGGAGCTTTAGCACCATCTGGAATCCACAAAGGCCTTCACTGCTGGCTGCCACCTTGAAACACTTACTGATAGAGAGATTTTTTTAAACCTGTTAAGCGCTTTCTTAGTTTATTAAGCTTTTTCTGCGGTATAAAGCCTAACAAGGTGTCCAAGGATCACCGAAATAATAGAATGGCTTTCAAGTGGAACTGTGTAGTGAAGTCATCCTCTAAATGCGAAGAGCTGCAGAAGAGGTATATTGGAAAAAAGAAAAAAAAAAAAAAGAAATTCTCCAGTAGGACGTGCTGTATCGTAGACAATTGCATTTGCAAAATTGCTTGTGGTAAGAGACCATGTGTAATCTTTTAAGTAATTTCACCTTCCTTTGTCGTAGATTCTGAATTGGTTTTGGTTTTACACATGTAGGGTTGTTATTTATTTTTCTCAAAAGAAGCGTGGAATTTAACTCCTGTCTAAAGAGTGCGTGTGTGTGTTCCTGCTGCTTATCAAGATTTCCATTTTGGGTTCTTCCATAGCTAAAATATGTACTGCCAGTGCCAGATGGCACAGTTTCTGAGGGAAGAACTAGCTCTTGCTTAGTAGTAATGCAGACAAACAATACCAAATTAGCATAAGCAAATGTCAGTGAGTAAACATAAAGCCTGTGCTGTTTCTGTCTTTTCTTCTTTTCCTAGGCCATGGGTGTTGAAAGTGACCAAGAGATTGTACAGATGATTGGCACAGAGGAACACGTGATGGCTGCATTTGCTCCTAGTCTGGAAGAATGCCAAAAAGCTCAAATTTTTACACAGATGCAGGTGCATCTTTTCTTTTTGCTAGTAGCCATAAAATCTACAGATGATGATATTGACCACTTTGCTCTGTCAGCAGTCCACATACACTTTGTTTTTTTTTTTTGCAGAGATAGTTTAAGCCAGGGGCTTTTAAGGCAGCAGGCCCTGTCGAAAGTTAGGCTTTGCTCTGAACTGCTTAGCTGAAAGGAAGCAAAGTCAATAAATCGTTTGTTTTCAGAAGCCTGGGGTTATGTTGTAATGCATGTGAAAAGTAGTGACATCCTTAAGTTCAGAGTGCACCTCACCATTTTATACCTAGATGAAACTCAGCAAGTACACAAAAGAACTGGAGATGAAAAAGTCTAATGAGATAAACTAGATGTCTTTGGTATTTACACAATCTTTTTTCTTATACCTACAATCCTCACTGTAGTAATCATTATCTTTCAACACTTCCAATTCCAGATGTGTTCAGCACAAGATAGGCAACATGTGTACGTGTATTATAATCATAATCATGTTCAGATCTTGAGATTTTTTTATTAGCATCGCTTATGTAGTTTCGTATTTTCCGCCTTGCTTGAGGTTTGTATTGTCTGTAGCTTGTGGGTTTGCACTGATTGATTAAGGAATGCAAAGATATGTATGTTTTTATAGGTTACAGCTCTGATATTAACTGAAGTTAATTGCTTCACTTGACAGGCATTGAAGTACATTGGAAACAAAGTACGAAGGCAAAGGATGTGGGGAGGCCCAAAGAAAACGAAGATGGAAGAAGCACGAGAGCTGCTAGCATCAACTATTCTGACCCATGTTCTTGTATGTAATGTTTTCTTTACCTGAAGTAGATCTGTGTGGTTATTTTTAGAGATGTGGCAGTTTCTTTTTTCTTTGTTCTATAGTGATGTCTGTATGTCTGTAATGATATAGCACCTGAAAACTTCTCACACGAAGAACTGCAGACTGTGTTATTCTAGAGCTAAACAGACTTCTAATAAAATCATACAGCTAAGAAGAGAAAACCCAGAAGTGATGTGAGACTTAAGATGCTTTTGGAGTCTTTTAGATGGTGATGTTCTGTTTGGTCTGTGTTCAGCCTCTGTTACTCTCTTGCCCTACTTTAGAACATGGTGGTGTAGGAGCAATTTTGGTGCTAGTTGGGATTTAAAAGAAAAAACAAAGCAGAAAACTACCAAATATGCAAAATATTCACAATGGAAAAATATTCACTTAAGGAAAATATGAAAGTATTATTTTTTTTAGTCTTTTAAAAAGGTGATGGCCAGAAATGGTGTTGGTTGCAATGGCATCAGTCTTTTGGAAACAAAACAGGAACTGATGTCTTACAGAAGCTGATCAGGATGCAATAATGACAAGTTGTGAATAAACCTCTCTCTCACCTTGCTCACAGAAATGTTCCTGTAATGCAAGAACTTTAAGTTTTATCCTGGTTAGTTTTGGGAATAAGACAGGTGGACTTCTGGAAAGTGTGATTTCAATCAAGGGAGAAGTACGGATTTGGTTTGTGTGGTCAAAATATGAAATAAGACAGCTGCAGATCTTCTCTGTGAGAGCAACATGCTGGAGTTTGAAAATGAGCAGTGAAAAAAATGATCCTTATCACAGGTTAACCAGATTTTGACTGTGAGAAGAAAAACTGTTCTATATGGAAAAATCAGTACAATTCGTGCGGAAGAGCTTTGTTGACATGGAAGAAATGTCTTTGCTTTGTTGTTGAGATGAAGTAAATCATCCTCAAACTGAAGAAAAATATTTTAACTGAGTCAAAAGTAATCTGTTTGTTTATGAAATGCTGTGCCATTGAATTATTTATCATCATGTGATATTTTTCTACATAGCCAGACACTGTCAGCTGTTACTTCAGGACTTTACCTGTACTACTTGATCCGAAAGTAATGCCTCCTATTTATTTCCATGGAAATTACAACAGATACAAAGAGTACAATAACATATTTGATAGAGAACATTCTCAGCTACAGAATGCTGTTTTGTAATCCTTTTGTCCAGCCAGATTCTCTTGTGTTTTAAATTGGTGTCTGAGTCAAAACTAAGGAATTGGTCCTGAAACATCAGTTTGTTCTTCATTTGTTTCATTACAGGTGAAGGAGTTTAATTTCCGTGCCAAATGCATTTATACAGCAGTAATGGTGCGCAGGGTAATTCTGGCTCAAGGAGAAAATAAAGTAGATGACAGAGACTACTATGGAAATAAACGCTTGGAATTGGCAGGGCAGGTAGGTTTTTACTTCGGAGCTGAGGCTCTTTTGGGGTTTTGTTAGTACCTGTTTTTAATAGATGCATAATAAGGGGCATCCCTGCCTTCTCAGTTGAAGCATTTTCCTCTGGTTTTATTTTCATTAGCTTTTCTGTTTTTAGCCATAGATAGATTGTTTGGACTAATAAACTGTATCCTGACTTCTGTTCTGCCCCTCCAACAAATGAAAAGGCAAAACAGTGTAAATGCTGCATCAGTTCTACTTCCATTGTACCTTTGTTAATGCCAAGACTTCTGCAGTAAATCCATCCCTCCTTACAGAAGCATTGTGATGAGAGAACCTATATATTAAGCCTCAGCTGAGCCGCTATGGAGAACTCAGCTTGTGCAACAGCTAGCAGAACAACTGCTTGAGCCATCTATAATTTGGAGAAGTCACGATGGTTACTTATTATCAACTGTCCATCTAGCCTTTAGAGTAGCATGAATAGTATGCAGTTTAAAGCCTTACTAGATACTTCTTTTTGGCAATAAGGTCTGTTTTGAGCCTTCAAGAGTGGAAGCGCAAACACTTGATTTGCTTCAGAAGCTCTTGCTGTCTTTTCTGCTTGCAGCTGTGTGCCTTCTAGTTCTGACAGAAAAACGACTAGTGGGAAAAATCTTCAGTTTTCTAAAGGCAGAACTAGGAGGGATTATTTGAAATTTCTGAAAATAGTAGGTTAACTTGACTAATTAGAGTACATGGGTTTCTCTGCTTGCTGAACTTATGCATGATTGGCACCATTCTTTTACAAAGAGGCTGGTGGCTTACGGCTGTTGGCGAGATGAAGTTTAGAAGTTTAGAATCTTTAATGTTGGAAAAGACCACTAAAATCATTTAGTCCAACCATCAACCCACCATGTTTTCCTAAAGCAGTAGGAATTTGCCTATTGGATGAAGGAACAGCTTAATTACACTGGCATGGATGTTTTCTTTAGATAACAATTGGATTTCATTGTTCTGATCTCTGTGAATTTAAGTTGGAGTTATTGCAGTCAATATAATCTGTAATTATTGATCACACATCAGAAATCCAAACAAATATACATAATTTACCATGGGAAACTGCATTTCTGCTCCCCACATCCTTTATATTGGGGTTTCTGTTGCAGCACAAATAACAATATTCATTAGTTTCTGTTCTAGTCTGATGGGAATTCTCATCTTACTGTACTTTTATTTAGGAGTACAGTGCATATTGCCTCATATCCCTGTTTTCCTTCCCACTCACCCTTGTTCTCATCCACATGTGTGAACACAAATACAGATTGCATGTGCACACAGAGTTTGCAGTCATTTCAGAATAAAAATGTACTTTGTTTCCTAGTTGTCAGCAAAACTAAGATGATGCTCTGAGTACAAATTAAACAATGAAAACTCTTAACCGCATAGGAAAGGAATTCTTTTCTTCAAGTTAATATGTGATTGTCCATTAGGATTCTACTCTTGTAGCAAAGCAGAATAATAAGACATAAGTGCAATATTCTAGTGGGACAAATATTTCAATCTACAATGGATTTATTTGTTGGGTTTGTTGGTTTTTTTGTTGTTTCTTTTTGGTTTTTTTTGCTGTAGCACTGTTGCTGTAGATCAATTAGTGCTCTGCTATCATATTGCTCTTATTTAACTAGACTGAAAAGTAGTTATTTTTCTTGATAATTTAGAGGCAGAAGATAGAGCAGTAAGAAGTTTTTACAAGCTGTAAGAAAAAGGCTTCTGCTCACAGATGTTAACAGCCAAAGTTGTTTTAAATTAACTGGGAAGAGGTCTTAAATGTAGAGGATCATCATAACAAAGGCAATGCATATTTTTTCTACATCAAGGAGAGCTGCGCAGGGGGGAGGCTGTAACACTTGCTTCAGAGCAGTTATGGATCCCTTGTGATATTTTAAATGCTCATTTCAAGCTGAACACTTGAATTCCTCTCTGCCGTGTTATCAGTTTAATATTGTTGATTTGATTACTGACTAAAAAGTGTAGAGGTCTTTTTTTGTCAGTTTCTAAATGTTTGTGTTTAGTTAAAGTTTGTGCGGATAAAATGAGCAGTGCGGGGGTTTTGTTGTTGTTATTTTTTTCTTTTCATGCCAGCATGTTCCTGGAATAAAAATCCTGTTGATTTATAATTTGAATAAAGGAAAAAAAGAAAAGATTCCCATGTGAGGAGAAAAACATAGCAGTCTAAACAATGCAAAGACATAAAAGGCATTGTGTTTATAAAGATGTGTGAAAACAATAGCTGCTAATTTCACACCCCATGGGACAAGAGAGTATGAAATGTGCTTTAGCTTTAGATAACAGAGTTGTATCCACTAGCCAAGCTGGTCTACAGAGCTTTCTCTTAGTCTTTCTGCCACGAGAGGCTTGGTAGGCCAGGTGCCAGCTGAGGTGTTAGCAAAACCTACCGATTTCAGGCTTAATCTTTTCACCTACCTTTTCTGTTTCCTTAATGTGTTCATTATTTGCTAAGCATTACTCTGTTCTTTGTCCTCATTTTTTTTTGTTTCTAATGCAGCTTGCTTTGTATGGGTGAGATATGGAACAGCACCAAAATCCGGCACCCTGGAAAGCAAGGGATTTCTACCCTGTGACAAAAGAATACCGCCTTGACTTCAGAGATTGCCTAATCCCAGCTGTTCTGATAATATAATTAAGGCTGCCTAATGTCTTTAATTTTGCAACCGGTTTGTGTGAAAGGGAGAATTTGGCACTCAAAAGGCTTAAACGTTAAATAGCAATCTCAAGGCGCCTAATTAGAATTCTCTGACATTAAGCTAATTGGTGAAACTGTATTTCAGCAGCTTAACTTCTTTATTAATTTTTCTTTGGATTTTCAATGAAAATCAATTGATGAGCTGTCAGTATTTTTTTTCTTAAATATAATTTGCTCTTTAGTGATCCTGACTTAAGCAGGCTGAAAGGCCCTGGACTAACTATGAAATCCACTGAATATTATCACTGGCATTCCATCCTTTTTCTTTAATCACTCACTCTTGACCTAAATAATGTGGTTATTGTGAGACTCTGCCTTGCCAGATAGTCAGAGCTCTTACAAACTGAGAGTCCGTGAGTGAAATTAGCAAAGCATAACACTTTTCAGACTGGTGAATATTAGCAAGTTTGTGTACTTGGGGTATGGCTTACTTTATTATTTCAGAGAAGAAGAAGGATGACGTTATAACCCCTACAGCACATGGAACTAGGAGACTTTGTAAAGATTTTAAGATCAAGAAATCAAAAATGGAACTATTGTCTTTATATGTGACATGTTTCTGCTAAATGTCCTGCACAGAAACCTGTTAAGGTTAAATGTATACCAGGATTGACTTCAAAAGAGTCTGTTTTGTGTTTAACAAGACTTTCAGACATCCTAAAACGGTGCACTTCCCTTTTCCCTCCATTTGAAGCACATCTCTCATAAGCTGATTTTTGGAGATGCCAGTGTTGTCCTTCCTACTATAATACTTCATGAAAGATGTTTTCTTTTCTGGTTGAATTTGGCTTTAAAAAAGCTGTGACACTGCAGTGAGTCACAGATGGCTGGATTTCTTTCAGCAGTAGTGAGAGGATATTGTATTGTAAAATGGTACTACAAGGATCAGGAAGGAAGAAGGTCCCCAACACCTTCCTCTTATACCAAGACCAGGTTAAAAAAAAAAAAAAAAAGTTTTTATTGAAGACTATCTCTATTCTGAATGGAAATAGGATTCTGTTTTTGTCAAGAGTTAACATGCAGTGTACGTTATCACTGTTCTATATAAGGTTTTACAATTTAATGACTGAACAGTAAGTGCTCTTTACATCTTTAGTGTAGACCGTCTTAGTCTGCTCTTAATCTCTGTGAAAGGTAGTGACAACCTTGTATTGCCAAGTCATACATCTTTGTGAGTTTCTGGTAGATCTTGTTATACTTAAATGCACATGATGCTAGCGAAAATGATGTTTTATAATCTATGTAGCTGCTTTACAGTGTCATTTGCCTAACACTTTAGTCAGTCTGGTTGTGACATGTAAGTGGAGAAAAGCAAGTGAAATCTAATGGCCCATCCCCTTGATAGAATGAAGAGTAGTTTGTATTCTTTCCAGAAGCGAAGGAGATATTAAGACTATGTTTAACGGATACAGTTATAATTCAGTTTTAATTCTTCGCGTACAAAAATTAAATTGTACAACTGACACCAGGACATCTTGGCTTGTGATGGCTGAATACCTAGCTTGTTCTGCCTTACAGTACCTTGGACACTGGGAACTACTATTTCTGGCATTTGATAGCTGCTGTGTTTTTAGTCCTGACATTTGGAATTTAAATTGCAATGCTTCTTAAGAGATGTATTGCTGTTTGTTGTTTTTTTTTTCTGACTGCTGATGGGCGCATATGCAAAGTTATTGTGAAGGTCAGTGCAAAACAACAAAAAAGATGAATAGATAGGCTTAGACTCTTCTTCTTACTTTGCTTTCTATTTTGAAATGATTGAAGTGAAACATTTGAGAAATTAAGCAAAAAAACTTATGAGAGTCATACCACGTAAGAAACAAACGCTGCATTTCAGCTGACCAGAAGGGTAGAAACAGTGTGTTTTTCCACTTTTCCCAGGCCTTAATCCAATTGTTCTGTATTTCCAGCTTCTTTCTCTTCTGTTTGAAGATCTGTTCAAAAAATTTAACTCTGAGCTGAAAAAGATTGCTGACCAGGTAATCCCCAAGCAACGTGCAGCTCAGTTTGATGTAGTGAAGCACATGCGTCAAGACCAAATCACCAATGGCATGGTCAATGCCATTTCCACAGTAAGTACTTTTGGTTTAATTCTAGAATACAGGATTTTTCCACTGTACTGAGTGCTGAAATAGTGTAAATTTTGTTCTGATGGCTCCACTGTCTTTGGTCAAATCTATCAAAAATTGCAGAG
>JAOWBP010076331.1:0-29266 GCA_028571105.1 Tragopan temminckii
TTTCTTTAGTACATAGCCAGAGCTGCACTTTTTCAAAGATGATCTGGAAATTATGAATGGAATGGCTACTGTGTAAAAGTTGCTTCTAGATGCCTCAGCTGTATTTATGATGTTTTACTCCAAATACAAATTTACAGTTTACAATGCCTGATTTTGAAATAAACCGTAAGATCTCCATAATTCAGGTTACTATGAAATGATGATGGTAATCTTACTGTGAACTCTACTGAAACACAAAATTTTGTGAACAATTGTTGATGAATATTTTACAACTTTTTTGGAAAGTGCACTTACTAGAAGTGGTGAAAAAAGCCCTTTTAAAATAAATATTTCAGATACACAGCAAGAAATGTCTTTTCAAATTGTAACAGTAAGAAACTCCATTCAAAATTCTACTGTAAAGACACATATAATTAAGTAAAACATATCTTCTGCAAACAAACAAAACAATTCAAACTTGTAGCAATAAATATTTCCCTACTACTCTCATAAACCATACAAAGAATTAGTTATTTAAAGTAGATGCCCCAAAATTTAAAAAGCGGAGAATTCGTAGTTTGCAAACAATTCATAAACATGGAATGGGAAATCTAAAACACAATTAGTAAGAACAGACATAAATTCAGAAGATTAAGCTTAGCCTAGAGTAGAAGAGCAACAGATTATGCTGTCTCTTTGTCTACTCCACCCTATTGATGGGATAGGATATCCAATCATGATGTTTTGTACGTTAAATTTTCATTTTATAAAATACTGGTTGATATTGCAACCCCATAAACCTCACAAAGAGTTCATATCAGAAAATGAAAACATTTTTGCTAATAGTTCCAAAAGAGTTCCAAACCTGTTATTTAAGTATAGAGCTGAATAAAGCTTGCTTGGCGTAGCATGCAACACTGAATTGGTTTTACTCTCAAAGATGATTTCAATGGAAAAATTAAATTTTCCAACCATCATTTCAAATAATCTATGCTTTCTCTCATTATTCTAAATGTTAACATTACAATAACCTGTATTCTTTGAATTGGCCATTGGAAAATTTCAGTTTAAAGGAGATAATAATGAATTTATAATGCAATAAGGATTTGGAGGACCAAATTAAGATGGGGTACCATTAAGTTAGCCATTATCTTGTCAAAATACATAATAAAATGAAATTAAATTTGCTTCCCCCTGGGCATTTTTCCAAAAGGAAGATTTTTAAAGATCATCCAAAATTTGGAAGACAATTAGGTTCTATCGTATCTATAATGATCTAGAAGGGATCTGAGAGCCATTCTTTCTCCCTTTCTCCTTTTCATGCTATTCCTACTATGAAGAAATAAGAGAAGCACAATAAAAATTAATATTAATTTCTGAAGGGGCAAATGACCCAGCAGTGGTCTCCCACCCAAACAAAAGACAGCTACAAGAGAATGTGTCACTGGAAAAGTTTTCCTTTTTTTCTTCTTTGTGAAGGTTTGGGTGTAGAATAGAAAACAAGGAAGACTGAAAAACCCTGTTCTGAATAACATATTTTAATTGGAAAAACAGACTTATGGGGTTCCATCTCTGAATGCCAGGTTAAGCACTCTTGCTGCCCCAAAACCATGCAAGAACAATTGCTTTGAGTCCACCCTGGGAATTACATGATAGACTTGTCCATATTAAAAGTAATATTGCAAACTTCTCACCGCAACCATGTTGATTTTAGCCCAATCACTTCCACTGATTTACATCTTAGGTCAGCCCCAAAAGCTGCACTGGCCCACTGACAGGTATGGCAAGGAGCTCGGAATTGATATCCTGAGATGGGTAGTACAGCCATACCTGAAAATGGCAGTGCTTTCAGATCAACTTTTTTTTAGTTATTATTTTTAAATAAAACAGTGATTTGGTTTAATTCCTGGGCTCGAATGGAATTGTACCAACACAAGAAGAAGTAGGTGCAGGAGTAAAAAGTGGCTGATGTGAAGAGAGAAGTGTGCATGTGAATTCCCTAAGACGTTTTTGCTACTGAATATGTCACTCCATCTAAGTACACCCTTATGCTATAGGAGAGATCAAATTTGAAGTCAGTGGCCTTAAGTGAAGGGTCTTTGTAAAACTTATCATGGGCAAATAAATGCAGCAGGAGAGCAGGGAAGAGACAGATGTTTCATTTAAACTATGCCAGGGAATACACAAAATCTAGAATGAAAAGATGACTTTTCCCTGGTAGGGAAACCAACTTTTCCTCCCACAAATGCTATTTTCACTCTCGATTCTCCAAAAGAGTTTTCATATGCATTCAAAATTTAATCACAGATTATTCTTTATAAACTCTGCACATATTGCTAAAATTTAAGATTAGGGAAGAGGTGACGAGCAAAAAGCAGTGAAAAGACTTAGCATCTCACAGAACTGTAGGAATTAGAAAGGACCTCTGGAGACCACTACTACTTCTCTGAAAGAGTGGTCAGACACCAGAATGGGCTGCCCAAGGAGGTGGTGGAGTCACCGACTGTGGAGGTGTTCAAGGAATGTTTGGACTTTGTGGAGGGACATGGTTTAGTAAGAACTATCGGTGATAGGTGGATGGTTGGACTGGATGACCTTGTAGGTCTTTTCCAACCTTGGTGATTCTGTGATTCTGTGATCATCTAGCTCAACTCCCTGCTACAGCAGGTTCCCTACAGTAAGGCTACAGAAAGTGTCCATATGGGTCTTGAATATCTCTAGAGAAAATATTCTTCTCTGTGCAGAAGACAATAAAGCGTATCAGAGGTAGTAAGTCCAGAAGAATAACAGCACTACCTTCAACAGTTTAATTTAGAAAGTATAACAGCATAAGATCAGGCACATGAAGGAGACTTCTGTCTGCCTGTCATTTCTTGGCTCATCATTAGAATCCTCCAACAATTTGATGGGTGTTACATCAACAGGGCAGTTGACAAAGACAAGACTTTTGGAGTAATGAGTATAAATTATAAAGAACAAACCATGATTTGTAGAAGACGCATTAGCTTTCTGACTTTTCCTGCATAGAATGAAAAATGTATTTTCAAGTCTCAGAGTGTTACAAATTCCTGTGCTGCTGTAAAGATATATGCTTTAGTAGGTATGTGGTTTACTTGAAGACCATCAGAACAAAGAAAGAAACAAAAATTCTCTTTAAATCTGAATGCTGTGTCAAATATTGTGTCACACATAATCAGGTTATTTTGTTCTCATGTCATCTTTGAATAGGTATTGCAAAATACAAAGAGATATCAATGTTGCAAAGAAAACATTCTGTTTCTGCCACTGTATCTGTGTGTTCTGCTTTGCTGAGTGGAAATCTATTAATAATCATTTCTGAAATTAATACTGCTAATATTGTTGTCCATATTTGAGCAAACTGCTAAATACTGTTTGCTTACTAGAACACAGTGTGCTGTAACAGCATTTTATTTTATGAACTGAATGAGTAAATACCTCAGCTTCAGCTCTTTGCACAAATATCACAGTGTATAAAGGCAAATGGTAGAGGAGAAATTCAAATTTAAGAGATGCCATTAAAGCTGTCACCGTATTTGTCAATATTTACACTGAAATTCTTGTGTATGAAATACTTTACTGGTGGAGACACTGAAGAAGGTCTGTAATTCAGGCCACTGCGTAGAAACCAATAGAAAAGCATTAATATTGCTGGACTCAGAAATTTCAGTGTCTTCACAATCTTTTTTTCTGCCCTCTTCCCCTTCATCAAACAAAAAGCTGCATTAGAGACTTACTTGCAGTTTATTGCTTAAGCCTACCTACAAACTGTACATCAATACAAGACTAATTGTGCATAAAATTTAAATTCTATTGCACTGCTACATAAAAATGCAAAATGCTCCAGTGGTATAATGGCTGGTGCTGAGCTCAATCCAATAAGGGCTGCCCCAAGGCAACTCATACTAATGCAATTATCTCTCACATACTCAAACAGCTTTCTTTCACAACATTACTTTTATTATGCAAATCTATAAATTTAATTTTAATCCACAAGGCCATCTAGAAGATTAAACCAGTACTCATGTCTTACCTTCACTAAGTGTAATTAAAGATACTTAAAAATTTAGTTTTGAAGGAATGATTGTAATGCAAAAAAGAGCTTGATATCACTCTCAACCTAAATTATTAAGTACAGATATTAGAAGAAATTCTTTCATTCAATATGCTCTCTGCTGCTCTCTATCCTCCACTCTGCCCTCTCCTCCTGAGCAAGGGATATTTATTATACACATGAAGGTAATGTGGAAAAGGGACTATGGAATAGCAGAAGTCCCTACTTCAATAAAGGAAGCAGAAGTACTGAATACTCATTGCCCTGCAACCTGCACAATCATTTTGATGACTGTAGTAGTTGCATTGTGATCAGGCAGCGTTTATACTCACTCTACACAACAGTGACTGACGATGGAAAGTGCTGAAACAATGAATGAGACAGACTGTATCAGCAAGAAACAAGAGCAGAGTAAAAAAAAAAAAAAAAAAAAACACACACTGAAAAGTACTGGATATAAGGACAAAAGTCAAAGTGGCTCACAATCAAGTGGGATGTGGAATGGAAGAGCCTACTGCTTCAATCTGGCACCTCACTGAAGGATCCTGTGAATTTTCATAAACTGCCTAGGGAGAGAATTTATTCCAGTGCCAAATGTATGGGCTTCCTCAGCAGCAACAAGGGTTTTTAGAGCCTCTCCCATCATGCCAGTCCTCTTAACTGGTGAAAGGGGACAACATCAAGGATAAAAACTGGCAAACTGATAATACCTGTTGAATATAAACAGTTTTTCATGAATATATGTGAAATGCACTCCAATTTACTAGCTTTCATTTTGGGCTCTCTGATTTGGAGTTCTTACAAATGTAAGGAAGTATTTGCATAATACAAGTCTCAGAAACACAGAAAAATGAAAGGATGGAAATTTAATTCCACTCGTATTAGAATTCAAAAAGAGAGAGGAATCAATTTTTCAATAATAAACAGTGCAAAAAAATTATAATTATCTTCAGGAATGGCTATGATAACTCCAGGAAGAATGCCAAAATACAAAGTGCTGTGGCCCTCATCCAAGAAATCATCTTTTTCTCCCCCAAAGAACTTGTTCTGAATTTTAAATATATGCCCAAATCCTTCTGAAATCAAAAGGACAGAAACCCACGTGAGAATTACAAAGGCATTTATTTATGTACTTCCTTTAATGTGATGTTGAAATGCTATTGACATCATTAATTTTAGCCTGGATTAGAATGACACTTAAAATGTCTTCTCCCTGTTCTTATTCTCCAACTTCTTCTATTAAACTAATTAAAATTCTTCAGATTCTCACTTTTTTAATCTACTGATTGAAATTTACTGGACAAATAAAGAGGACCCTCCCCAAATTTCAGAACAGATTAAGTAATGTTTAAAGTTTAAAAATCTAAATGTAAATACATACACAAAGTATAGTCTTTTGCCAGTTCAAACAAATGTGGACATGTTTCATATTAAACTGTGATTGTAAAAAAAACAAACAAACAAACAACAAAAACCACCAGTGAAATACACAGATGAATAGATGAATAAAATATCTGCATGTTTTCTGCTGATAAAAAGTGAACATTCATTTGTACCGCCAGTCCAATAGAAAACAAATGAAATAGAAGATTTTCAGAAGATGGTCTCAGTTGCTGCTGAATATTAACAGCTATTTAATTCTTCTGGCTTTTCAAGTAAAGACAATAAAGAGTTTGATAGCTGGCTTGGATTCAGAACTCTGATGATCCCTTCTTGTCCACTACAAAGATTACTCCAGATTCTGCCTTACATTCATTTGGGATTACCATGAAATCCCTAAAGATTCTTTATTTACTATGAGTTTTGATTTTTACCTTTATTTTAAACATAGTGGAAAAAACCTAGCTATGATCAAAGCTATAGCTGTATGGATCCCCTGCAAAGTGCTTATGAGGCTCCTCCGTGAATCATAATAAATTCTATGGGCCATATGGAACACAGGAAGTTTCTTAGTAATGCAAAGAAGAACTTTACTGTCAGAGTGACAGAGCACTGGAATAGGCTGCTCAGAGAAGTGGTGGAGTCTCCTCTAGAGATATTCAAAACTTGCCTGGATGCCTGCTGGTGCAACCTGCTGTAGGGAACCTACTTTAGCAGGAGTGTTAGACTTGATGGTCTCTGGAGCTCCCTTACAACTCCTATGGTTCTGTGATATAATGATAACTATGACAAGAAGATTGCTTTTATTTTTTCTCCAGCATTGAAAGATCATCTGGGTCCAAAGCCATATGATAGGGAAAGCCATGTAAACACAAGCTGTAGCAATATGGGGTTTTCTAGGTATTTCAATTCACAGGGGTGAGGGTAGGGATTTCAGTTTTGTATAAGCAGCTACAAAACTAACACTGAAGAGCTACGTCTATGTAGTGTACCTACTCTTAAAGAGATGCTGAGAAGCTAGAGAGGGTGAAGTAAAGATTCACAAGAATGGCTGGTGCATGAATTCTTGTGAAGAGAATGTCTTATAGTGACGGCCTGAAGAGTTTGATCTGCCGTACTTACTGAAAAAGAAGACTGAAAGCTGACTTGCTTACAAAGTATCTTCATAAGAAGAAGAAAAGAAACAACAACAACAAAAAAACCAAAATACTGGATAGTACATGATACTTTAACCTACTGGAGAAATATGTCGTAACTACTGGTGGAAGATGAGGACAGGGAAATCAAATCAAGGATGAAGCAGCAAAGCCCAGTTTGTTTTTAAAAGGTGTCTGATAACCTTCTAGAGCTGACTAGAAAGAAAACTAGCACTTCCATTGTGACTTTCCAATACAAATCCAATGCCTTTCTGAAGGGCATATAGTTTTGCTTTGTCAGTTTCAGGAGCAATACGCATACAACTACGTAAAATACAATGCTCTGTGACATACAGGAGAGCAGACTATATTATTTAATTATGCACCCTGAACTTAAAATCTACTGATCTTTGTGGCTACAGTTCAAACAACATTTTGATTCAGAAGCAGATTTATCTTCTATTCACCTCCCATGGGGAAATCACATTTCCTGGCAGTGAAACCATTGTGACTCAGCTATATGAAAGGGCAAAATGATACAAGGAGTCCATGAAAGACTGCTCTAAGGAACAACGGGAACATTCAACTGGCATTTCTGAAAGTACCCTATGACCTATCTTTACAAACTTTGAGAAGTTATGGATAATACTAAGTGCTTAAAGGCCCCATTAATCCTTAGGGTAGACTCAAGTGAATAGTGAACATTTTCCTCCTGTGCTCTTTTGCTGTTCCTAAAATCTACTTCAATATTTATATTTTAAATGACTGATATCAAACAGAACAGAGAAGCAGACAGAGGATCTAAATGAGAAGAATATTTATAATCTGCTGAACTTTTGAAATGAAAGCCAAAAGCAAATAACATGTAAAAACAGTTGTTGAAAGAAGGGCCAAATACCTGAGTAATGTGAATCTTTTAGCCTTAAAACTGAGGGAAAAAAAAAACCACAAACTTCTACACTTAGATTGCTCTGGTAGCTACTGATTGAATGTCGCCATTGTAAATGAGTGGGTTTTGTACTCCAGTCTAAGAGGAAGAATACTAAGATGACATACCTTACTGACTGCAAATCTTGTTGGCTAGAGTGACAGAAATAGGAATGGTTTGCACTTCACATAATAGAAAGCATATTTAATTGGCTAAAAAATGATACAACATAGTGCCCTCCTATGTGCTCATCTGTTGGTTTGAAAACCATCTGAAGTGGCTCTGAAACTGTGGCAGAAATATTGTAACAACCTATTTGGAGGTCAGACTGATCTTACACCAAAGGTTTTTGATAAGATGCAAGCACAGCTAAAGTAATCACAGAGGATTTCAATAAAATATTGAATTAAATAGGTAACTGTGAACTAAATGATGTTACAGATACAGAAGGGAAGAAAATTTAAATACATTGCTCTTTAACCAAAAGAATAAAGCACCCAAAAGGTATTTTGAAACATTTCTCATTTAGACAGTTCTGTTTGTGAAAGGGCATGTTTAAAAAATAGCCCCCTGGAGCTCTTAGCAAAATTCTATTTTTAACAGCTATTGGCCTCCTCCTTCTGCCAGGCCAAAAAGATGTGAGTATGAAATGGCTAACAAATTACTAGCAAGATTTAGCTTAATAAAAATGCTTCCTTGGCTTTATAAACATAGTGTTAACTCTAATTGCTAACTTCCTCCTGAGTTTGCTTGTGAATATCTATATTAAACCCCTACGAGAGGCTGAACCTTACCAAAGTACCAAATGTGAATTAAATTTTACCAGTCTCAGGACAATCTGATGGTCAGCAGTCTATTCTGCAAATATCCAAACTGCATGAAAATCAGCTTTATAATCAGTGATGTTCCTGAATACTAACACGTCTGCCTATATGGAAAATCCTGTCACTACTGCTCACAGAGCATTCCTTAAATTTGACATATAAATAAAACATGTACAAATCTACAGGTATGCATGAGAACAGACAAAAGACAAAAGTGAAAAATGACATATTCATAAGCTTAAAATTAGAGTTTAAACTACAAACTATGGTGCAAAACTGTTTATATAAATATTCTGAAACACTGCAAAGGGACAGCTTTAGTCTAGCTAATTAAGGATTGATTTTTTTTCTTTTAACCAATTCAAACTAAACTATTTTTTTAATGCCCCCTTGCCTCTTTTTTAGTCAAATTTGGGATTTCCTTTTTTTTAGTGAATTTGTAGTAAAGAAAACAGACCCTGTAAGGAGGCATTGTTTCTGGCCGTATTTGCTATAGTGTGAATGTCAGTATGCAAATGAAAGATAAAATGCAAGAAAGATGCAAAACAACTGTTTCTAATCAAAAATACTTGCACAAGTTTGCTTGAAATAGCCACAGTAGCCTTCATGCATAAGCAATATCATTCTTGGTTATTCAGGGAACGTGTTGACTTCTTACTGTCTTCAAATCTGCAGCAATTTCTCCCTTGTTTTCATCCTATGGTAAATGCCAACCTTCTGACTTCTCTCACGTTTCAGTCTGTACCACAGTGATAAATAACAATGTGTTTCTAAAAAGATTTGTTAAAAATTAACGGGAAACTGATGGGAACCAAGTTTTATACTGCCAAGCCTACAAGAATATTACTTCTCAAGGTGGTTTCAAAAACAAGGTACCAGAGAAATAGGTTTTTAGCTCATCCTAGATACCTTCAGGCTAGTTATTCTCAGTGCTATTGCCCAACATAATCAGAGCTGGAGAAATAGTTGCTAAGAAAAAAAAGAAAAAGAAAAAGAAAAACAAAGCACTCATAGGGCATACTGAATTTAGTTTGAGAAAATCACATTTAAATTGAACGTTTGCTATGTTTAATTTCTACAAGGCTCTTGTATACAACCCTACACTATCCCACTGCTGCATGAGCTGGAAAGCCATTTTCTTTCCCCATCAATTACTATAACACCTGCATATACCCTCAACAAGGATAGTATATTCATCCATTATTTCCTTAATACTTCAATGAATTTATTCATGTAGAAAGCCAAAAAGCTTCAAGACTGAAAAAATACAGAAGATGGTTTGAAGAAGTAAAATTTGAAGAAATGCCATCGTGACTGTACCCAGACAGACAGCCTCAAAGTTATTCCAGGCACAATCCAGATTATTTTAAACACTGGTTAGTAGACTTCTTGATCTGCTGCGAGTAATACACCTTTCTAAATAGGGCTTATCTCTCTTGTACTTGGTCCTAGCTTTGCTGCTTAGTATGAGTGTTTTAATAGTGAGGACAATTTCCACAGATGGAAATTGCATCAAATCTCAATCTGCTACAGTACATTAAATATTGTAGGTTTAATGCTGAGTCCTATAGACACTAGCACAATTTTCTTTGACTTGATATTTAATAGGATATAAAGGCATTATATTTTGACTTGATGAATTTGCTTTTTGCTTTCAGCAGCAAACAGTTACGAAAAGTTACAGTGGTACATTAGTTACAGTAATTTGGTTTTGGAACACAAGCAGAAACAAATAAAATCCATTAACAGAGGCAATGGCTATAACCAAAGCTAATAAAAAGGGCTAAAGGCAATTTATTAAAAGGAGTCTTAAAATGTCTACAAAGAAAGGAAAACTTAAAGTGATCTTAACAGTAACTGAAACAATATTCTTAATTCAATACTTGAGCTAATGCTTTTCATTTTCAAACATTTAACAATATATACAAGTAGATCAGTGCACAATTCAATTTATTTTCCTTGGTTCTGTACATTTATTTACTTGAAATATGTATTTTTGCTCACATGAATCAACATGTCATATAAACCAGCTGAGAAATACTGAAATGGGACTTTCCTATAGTTCTGAAAAAAAAATTCTGAGTCTGTATCCATCTACAAGATCTTTTTTCCTTTCAACGGCAGAACAGCCATTGACATATCCTAAAAAAGACATTCCATGCTGATTTGCATGATTTTTGAACCATTTTTTTTTCAAATTTAGTCTTCCCCATATAGAATTGTACCTTGATATATCATGATTCTGACCTTCATAATATCTTTGAATTTTGCTGAAATTGGTTACTTTGAATGACATAGCTTCTTAACGAACCTCAAGAAACAATGTTCAAGAAATCAATGAGAAAAACTGAGTCTGCAGATCAGTATGGGGAAAGGAGATTTAAGAGGAGGTGGGGAGGACAGCCCACAGATCGGGAGTTTTGTCAATTTAAAGCTGAAATGTGATTTATAAAAGTGTGTTATAAGCTGAACTATTTGTTTGAATCTGGTAAGAAAAATACTATATTGTTTCCAGTAGATATCATGCAATGGTAGCATGAGAAACGACAGGAAAATGGACTCAGGGACATCAGATACCTATCATTAGTGATAAGATATATGGCTTTGCATTTCACACATTATCTGGAATTGATTCAAGACACCAAGGGCTACAGAAAGCATTCCAATGACACGTTGTGTTTAGCCAATGGAAGCAAGCCCATTAGCAAAACCATTCACTGCACAAATTTGCCACTCAACCCTTCTTCTTCTTGGCAGTGGATGGGTACACTGAAGAATTTGCTTTCCTATGGGAAATAAAGAACAGCATCATTTTATTGCTGTAGGGGAATGGAACCTGCATTATAAAATCAAAATTAGGTATAACTGGAAGCTGGCACTGGTAGAGGTATTTGCCTCCGTAACAGGCAGAAAAATTTAGCTCTCTCCCCTTAGTTGTCAGAAAGTTAAAAACGTCTCAGGGCTTATCTACACAAAGAAGATACAGTTCAGAAAGCTGTGACATGAAGCTGCACTAGATCTGTAAACACTCTTTGTCTATGTTGGCCACCAAGTTTACTCCATTTGAAAATCACAGTAGCAAATTTAATTTAGAGTAGGAGCCAACAAGTTTCCACAACAAAAGCTGGCAAGGAAAGGACTAATAGCTGTCAGGAAGGTAATTACCTACTCTGTTTGCTCTTACCTTAGAGTAAAGGTAATGACCTAATTTTCCTATGAGGAAAGACACCTTGGGTTACCTGTACATGGAAAATAAATGCAGAATAGCTAGTGACTATAATTTCCCATACTATTTTATGGCACAGTAACCAACCTCTGTGAATACATAAACCTGATCTATATTCTAATCCTAGCTCCTGGCTACAAAAACTAGTGACAAGATTGACTTTCTCTGTTCTTCAGAATATGATATTCCCGTTCATTTGGTTACAGACTGGTTTGAAGATATTATTGCAATGACAAAATACAGACTTTTTAATTCAAGCTTATAATTTTGTCTGATCCATGTCTGTTAAGGCAACTGAAATCATAAAAGTGAATTCTGCCCATGGAAAGAGATAATTAAAGACATGAGCAGCTTATGATATGAACAGAGATTTAAAGATCAGGAATGTTTATCTTAAAAGCTGACTAATAGCATCCACAATAGTAGAGCTCCCAAATCATACACGGTATCAGAAAGCAGAAGGTGATACATAAAATGAACAAAAGAAAACATTCTTTTGAGTTGAGAGGACAGACGTAAAACAGAAAAAAAAAACCCTTTTTCAGATTGCATAATTACAGGATGGAACTTTTTATCACGTACTACAGTTTGGGCTGGGGGTTAAACTTAATCTGGAAAAGGGAATGTTTAGATATGACAGCAGGAGACAATTTAGGCTGTGTGTGGTTTGCTGGCAATTTCATAGGAATTTCGTCAGGGCAGAAAGCACCAGCTGATTTTGTGTAGAACAAAATTTTTCAAAGAAATCTACTATCACCACCATGCAGTGCAGGCTATTTCACGTTTGGGGAGCAGGGGAGACATCCACTCCTCTGTAAAGTACCTGGTGCAGAGAGTTGAAAGTGACAGAACACAGGGCAAAGAGTCCTTCTTTGTCCCAGTATTCAATTCTTGCATTTCTATGATCTGTTGCAATGTGCAATTCCTGAAAAGCTTTGCTTTTGCACAGTTCATTCATAACAGCAGAACTATGAACCCATAGATGTTCAAGAATAATTGTTACTCTGTGGTAGCACAGTAGCTACGAACACAGATGTCTATATAAAATTGCTACAAAATTCTGTATGAATGAACATACATATATAAAAATGGAAATTATATAAAATTATGCAGTACATAGTCTTAAATGCTATGCCAGGTACATAAATATGCATATATACGTGTACATTTAGTTCTTCATTTTCATGAATATTTATAAAATTTCACAAATCCAGAATATTCTTCATGCAATATAATTAAAGATTTTCCAATAGGACTCAGGAAATTGACAGACCTACATCCACGTAGCAAATGAAGCATTGAGAACACACCTGAATAAGACTCAAATAATGAGCTTTTCAACTTTTGATGACCCAAGAAGAAACTGAAAAGATGTCACAGTCGATACCCATCTTCTCCATTCCTTTCACAGTATAAAACTGTCTCTTTGAGTCAGTTCGTTGCTTGGAGAGGAATAGAAATTCCTCCAAGAGCAAGCTGTGAACAAGACAGCACCACTTAAGAGAAAAACAGTATTCCTTAACATGTATTACAGTGAGTGAGGTTTGTCAGCTTCAGACATCTCATCATTTACAGCTCTGCCCTTCAAACAGAGATATTTGTCCTTTACATGATAATGGCAAGACACAGACAAAGAAAAAGGGGGAAATCACTAATTTTTAAGTTTATTTCAAACATATTCAAGTTTGATAATACACTAAGAGAAAACTCACAGTTTTGTGATGAAAGTAGCTGCTGCTGAAAAAAAATAACAAACGAAGCACAAGTGTCATCATCAATATCAAATAGTCAACAGCTTTAGTCAAGTACTACATGATGATACCACATTTTTGGATCACAGATATAACGCTTAAAGAGGACTTCTACATGTATGCTCACATTCAGATTTCCAGGGACTAGCTTCCACAGTAGCTGACTCTTCTGGAGTAATTCACCTTACAAACGATTAGAAAGTAAAACAAACACAACAACAACAGCAACAACAAAAAACAAACCAAAAATACAAAAAAAACTCAAACACACACACACACAAACCCAGCTTTGGTATTCAAAGCATTTCGAAATTAAATTTGCGAGATATAACCAGGGTGGAAGCGAGGTGAAGTGAGAGCAGGTTCCCTAATCAGGGAACTGTACTGTACTGCAGATAGCTGGAAAGCCATGCCCCAGCTATAGCAGGGAAGCTGCACAGAAGAAAGGATTGCTACAGAATTCCTTTTACAGTCTAATATGCTTTTGTCATGTTTTTTCTCTGACTGTCCTCTGATTGAAGATTGTGCCCATTCACATAGTAGAACATCATCAGGGAAAGGAGTTTGGGTTTGACTCAGTATGTTTCAAGAAAGAACAGAAAAAAAAGAAAAGAGAAAGACCACAGTAAATTGATAGTTTTCACTGTATAGGTTGGGAGAATGTAGAAATCTTTTCTTTGTGCTTTCTGTCACCAAAATGTGGTGCCATTTAAGTGGACTGAGAAGCCATTCAGTTTCAAAGAACTGAATATCAACAGAACTACAAAAAGTAGTGACTACTGCAGTTGAAGGAAGCTGCTATTTATCTAAAAGTCCCCCTCTGAAAATCTTGACTCAATTAAATTTGCTGCCTCTCAGGGTGTAATAGGTCAAGCTAATTTAAGCTGGGGCTCATTTAAGTAAATAAATTCTTCAGCTCAAAGACTGACACAGATGTTGCTTTCTTAATATTGAGGATGATAGCATTAAATAATAGAGGTAAGGTGAAAGACGACGCTAAATATTATTTGACACCTTCTGTGCCGCAGACTCCAGGCCCAAGTTTGGGATAGAACACAAGACATCTAATCTACTATTCCTTTTCCACAGCTGATGTGCACTTACCAAAGTCTACTTGGCTTTGCAAGCTTACTTCCAGTGTGGAATAGCAAGAAAGAGACTGGATACTTTTCTGCTTTAAAACAACTTGAAACTGAGGTGTGGAGAGGGGAGGACTGACTAGTATTACGCACCCAATGAAGAGAATAACAGAATATTTTACCAAATTTGGAAGCAAATGGTGTCATACAGACAGAAATCCAAGCAAGTAAAAGAAACTATGATGACAATCAAGAATAGGACTAGAAAAAAGATGAAAGGCTGTTTTTGGTGTGTTAGTCTTCCTTGCTCTTTTACCATTACAGTTTAAAGAAAAAAGGACATCTCATGGCCTTTCCAGCATACATGTGTAACATTTGCTATTGTAAATGGTGGAATCTCACTACTTGCTTACAGGTTAACAAAACTGTTGTGTTGCTACACAAAGGTTAAGGTACAATTGCTAAATTATTTTGTCCATATATTAGTACTGGGAAGTTGTTTACACTGCAGCATAAAGTCTAACGGTTGGCCATGCTTCAAATCTGGCACTGGATATAGATTACCAGTTTATAGATAACTTGAACTGTGTACATTGGAATTTTCTCTTAATCATATATTTAATGATATGATATCTGTTATTTTCTCTTACATGGTTTATGCATAGTTACATATTATGCATGACATTATCTAATATTATGTCCGTTTACCAAACTTCTTATGAAACCAGATCTTTGTTCCTTAAATATGCTCTATTTAATGCATCTAAATCACTTGAGAGGGAAGAGAACTGATGGGTAAACAGGCTGCACTTCTCTAATAAAGATGACTAGTGAGCACACCCAAGGATGCAAAGCACTAACTTCACATTCTTTTGCTAAGCAAGAATACTGCTTTCTAGGTTGTTTGAGAAAGTCCCAGTAATAAAGAGTTTTAATTAAGAAATTTACAAAAATCCATCATGCTGATATTGCCCTTCTTTAATTAAAAGGACACCTAAGTTCAAGTTAAGGATTCTAGTTAAAATAACAGAAAGCATTTGGGTTGTTACAAATGAAAAAAATGATCTACTTCTCTACATTAGAAAGAGTTAATATTTTCTTATAAGTAAACAAGGATTTGAATGCGTGATGAATGTGATAAATATTTGCTTTTCCGATCTGATGCAAAGGAAAATCATCTCACCACAAGGGGAGTTGAGAAAGTCACTGTAGCAGCTATCATTTGGCTTACCTTTGCCCTAAGAATTCATTTCAACATACAACCTTCACTTATCCCTCACAAGCGCCCATAAATGGTAGTCATGTTTGCCATCATACTGCTGATAAATCCCATCTGTACAGCAGTCCTGAAACACTACCTAGATTTAGCACTGAAATTAGATATATTTTGTCCTTCAAGAGGTACATACACCACTTACTGCATTAGAGCAATAACTTTACACCAGTCTGCATCAGCTAATCTGGTAATAATTGAGAAACATGGAGATATGGCAACGGAGTTTGGATGACACAGTGAGGAGGGCATACAGCAGGTTTCCTGGTCTTTACAAGTTTAAGTTTGCGTCATTAAACTCATATTATTTTTTTCTGTGTTACGAGTTTTTCATTTCTGTTTTACAGAGCTCTTTGAGTATGGATTAACTCACACTCCTAGCAGAATTCAAAGTAGCAGTGACAACCTCTCCTCCAAGTAGGTTACCTCAGCAACACCCAGACTCTCAGGTAACATTCTGGCAGCTCTTGTAACCAACAGTTAATCTCGTATTTATATTTATCTTTTCCTTTAGAAAGAAAAATATTCTCAACAGGCTGCTGGCATAAACATTTGATGAATGTGAAAATAAAACAGACCGTATTTATTCTGTGTACAAAATCATGAGAACTGCTTTACCAATTAAAACCAATATATGCAATTCCACAACCCACAACTCACAAACTGACAGTGAGAAGAGACTACTAAAAAAAAATACAAGCAGAAAAACCCACAACAGATCCAGTTTAAAAACCTTTCTCCACCTTAACACATTCTTTTCATTAATATAGATGAGGCCTAAGGTTATGAAAGCTGTGGAAGAAGTAAAACTTAATTGTGCCTGCGCAATATCTCCTGAAAAAGACTTCATTTTAGAAGAAATACAAACAGCTCTTTAACTTTCATATGAGCACTTCCAAATTCTGTAAGGTCTTGTCATGTAAAATCCCTCTGCTGCTAATTATCGGAACAGTTTGTTAGCTGGTTAATCCAAACCTTCACAGTACTTTTTTTTTTTTGGAGGCGTGGGTAGGGGCAGACGTGAGCTTTAACAAGACAGAATGTCCTCTGCAGTTTTCTCCAAGGATCTTCCAATTTTCTTCTTCAATCTTAGTGCTAAAACTTAAATTAGCCAAACATACTATTGTTCTAATAGGGTAAGGCAAACCTCTCATATGAGGCTAAAGCTAACGTTTTTAAAGTTTGGATTAGCAGCACTGCTCATTAATTGGCCTGAACTTTTCATTCTTCATGGAGAGGTCTGACAGTTAACAAACTAGTAAGAATTGAAATATTTAAAACAAAATTCTTTTTACAGATAACTATTTTGATGCAAGAGACACAATACATATGTTCTTTCTCTACTATTACGTGCAATAGCTTTGGGAAGAACACTTACATGAGAACGGGATATTTCTCCTACTGCGGTTGTTTTTAAATACTTGGAATTGCAACAATACTCTTATGACATCATACATATTTCCACAACAATTGTTTTTATAACTTGTATTTGCCAAAAAATATATTGACACTTAAAATGGAAAGTATCATTTTCATGTAAATAACCTTGTCATTAAAAAAATGGAGAACTGAAACTACAGAAAACATATGTTTATATAATCAGAAGAGTTGGTAAATATAACGATCATTTTTCTGTGTCTGCCACAAAGTCCTGGTTTGCTGCCTGAGTGACTAGACCTTCTGTGTTACAGTTGAATTCTCAGACTGAAAGAAAAGCTCCTTCACTTATCAACTGTTGCACCTGAACAACTACTATTTCAGCTTAATGGTAAAGAAAACCACAAACTTTGCACTGACTTGCTTTTTCAAAAGGAAAAAGGAAGGAGCTTGTGTACATGTATTTTACTAAAATGTGCTTTAGAGTCCACTTCATGACACAAATGCCTAAGGGACAAGTTTGCAATGTTGTACTTCTGGCCTTTTGTTGACTTATCATGTTATTTGAAGCATGTGACTTAATCTCAGTGTTGTTTTCCTTTACTGTGCTCCAAAAAATGACAAAGTACCACCCACCTACAATGTGGTCCTCCCTCCATACAGATACGCAAGTACGATATTTTTCTTCTTTACAGAACTGACTTGACTCAAAGCTGGCTCTGTAAAATATATTTTCATCTTAATGAAGTCCTTGAAGAGAAAAATTGGCTTTCAAAACACTCTACGCTTAAAGTGTGTTGCTTTCTGCCCCCAAATTACTCAAAATAATGTGGTTTTACCCAACTCTCCCATGCTCCTCTAAATCCCTATTCAGTCTATATTTGACTACCATAACTACTGTGGTGCAAATTTCCTTCTCTGGTTAATTTTACTAGCTTCTTCTCAAAGTGGTATGTCCCTTTTAGACATTACTCTTATTCTGCATGTATACAAATTCTGGGTAGATTTAATTTTTACATTACACTCTAATTAGAATTGCGATGCTACTGAACATGAATGGATTTAATATTTTGCTTTTTAGGGAACATGTACAGTAATATCTACCCAAGTGATCTGCTACTTCTGATGCTATTCCCACATTTTTCTCTCCAGAATGTGCCAAGTTTCCCACATGGCAGCCCTTGGAAATTTTCCATTTGAAGGTTTTTGGAATTCTCATCCACTGCAAGGCTGAAATATTCAGTAAGCGATCTACGTCTTTTAGACCTTCATTTGAAGGTGCTGAGAAGCTTATCTAACTCACACGGCAAAACAAACGAGACATTATTTAAAGATAAACTATTATCATTTTAGCTAAGCCCACAGTTCACTAGTTCTCTACTAGAACACCTATATAATGAAGTTTTACAATCATTTAGATTATTGTAACTAAAATTTGGCTTTTGAAGTTCTATTGCAATTCCTGCAATATTCCCCTTAGTAGTATTTTCTATTTTAAACATCTGTTAAAAATCAGTAGCATTAACTTAATAACTTAATGGGATAATCTGGCTGGGCTCTTTTGAAATTAATCAAACAAATTAGCATTATGGACTTTTAACAGTGACTGAGAAGAGCTGATTATAATACCACACATTAAAGTAAAAGGCACATCTGTACAGGGGCACAGAGTACGCAGCAGACAGGCTTCCATGGTGCAAAGCACATTTAGGGTTATACAGTTGCCATGTGCTTATAAACTGACACAGGAATGTCCTATTCCCTCATTTGAGATATGCTTTGAATAAAGTAATTGTCAAAATAAAAGCATTTCCTCCTTTCCTGCACCTTCCTCTGTCAATGAGGATGTCGCATAATTGCATAATGATAAATGACTGAGACATGCTGTTCCCAGACATCCATAATGACTAAGTGCTGTACTGATCCTATAATACTGTAATGTGCTTCTGTATTCAGTCAATGGAACAAAACAGCAGGGCAATGTTAATTAAATCCAGATGTAGTGAATATTTACCTGACACATTCATTCTTGATTTAAAATAAAAAAATCAATATGTTACAATTACACTCTATGACAGCTTAGTAGTGCAAATTCTCAAGCGACAAAGCTTGCAGATAATAGTGATAGTAGACAAACAGCAACCAGAAATTTCAAAATATCATCAAGCATTCAAAATTCCCCTTTGTCTACAAATATGTGCCAAATTTGAAACACTGAAGCAAAATCTTGAGACATTTCCAGTTCTTGCACGTTAATAATTGGTAGAAGTACCATGAGGAAGGCACCCCTCTAGCTCTCTGTACCTCACACATGCAGTTCCATTCATTCTGGGCTCTTTTCACAATGAGGAAAATCAAAGATAAAAACTAGGAGACACAAAGATAATTTCTTTTAAAAATGTTTTCTGATTCAAATAAAATTAAAACGAAGAAACAACAAGAGCAAAAAAGAAAAAAAAAAGAATTATGTTGAATGAAGACTGCACGTTATGTGTTCAATGATCTTCCCTCTAGATTTTATTTCTGTTTGCATTGCTGTTTCTCTTTAGAGGACAAAATTGCTGAAGGAGGTTCCATTTGGCTTGTATTATGGAGAAGACCAGATACTTACAATATTATATTTTTTTAATTCTAATCTCTCACTACACTAAGTTATGCATTATTTCCCATGTACTGTTCGTTACATGCTTGTGTCCTTAATTGCTACTGTAACTTCCACTCTTCTTGAGTGGAAGTTCTCCCATCTCCCAATTCTTCTCCCTTCTCCCTTCTCCCTTCATCCCTTCTCCTTTCAGGTTTCTCATTTAGCTTTCATTTCTGTTCTTCACCAATCTTCATCCAAAAGCAGTTCTAAAACACGAGATATCCTCTTCCTACCTACAGTTTGGTCTGCCTACAGTTTGGTCCCACCTCTTTTCTCCCTCATGTTGAGTCTTTTTTTGATCAGAGCACAGAGAGCCTATTTGTTTGTTACTCTTGCACAGAGACTACTGTGGCTGATTCCAGTTTTCACTGGCTATTGCAAAGTACTGCAGTAAACATGGCTTATGACAATGGTGGAAGGAAGGTGAGGTTTCTTTTCATAAAAATGATTTAGAGATTAGAACTCTACACAACACAAATAAATGCTAACCCCTCACCGAGCGCACTGGATAGTCATGGCTAAGGGCTGCATGAGCCCTCAAGTCCAGATAAGCTTAAAAAGAAGAGAGAATATTTTGCTGAAGGGCTGTTGAAAGGATTTCTTGAAAGTCAGAGCTATCACAGTTCCTGGCAGCCATTTCACAAACAAGGTTTTGTCCAAAATGTCCTCTGATATTTAACAGGAAAGTATGTAAAGTAGAAAAGCCGAATGTATCAGGTCAGGAGGATAAGGTTCAAAATACAACAGAACTATTGCATCTCTGCATCAAGTATTTACGCATTTGAATGCTAGACAGCACATTCTGACGCTGGACTGTCAGGCTGTCATTAGTGATGCTATAACTCACAGTGGTACCTGACAGCTACTGCATTTTCTGAAAATCTGAAACACACCACAGTATTTTCATCTGCAGAGGTAACATTCAACATATTCGAGTAAAACTCAGCAAACAGGAAAAACTGCAAAGCATACAGATACTTATGCAGTGTGCCAAAAGTACGAATGTCTATGTTTAGATTAGATTGCACACAGAATTAACACTCTTTACTGAACGTGACATGTCATCTCACACAAGCATCTGAAGTAAGCAGCAACTGGTTCAGTATGCAGCTTCTCCTCAGAATTAATAGAGCATGACCAAGAACTAGATTTGAAATGGGATTCCTGAATAAACTGAACTTCTTAAATAGAAGAAAGAGTTTTAGTAACTTTCAACTTTGTGACATGTTTTGCTGATTGATCGTTTATATTCTGTGATTATACTTTTGTAAGCTGGATCTAAGACATTCTTTTTATCTTGCTGATATTACTCCCCCTACTCATTCACTTAAATTTACTATATATAAAAGCAGAAAGCACATTACCTCGAAGAGCTTTGGGAGGTTACAAATCTGAATCAATTTCATTATCATAAATAAATGTCAAATGGCTGAAATATATTTTCTCTGATTAAACTGTCAAGGACAAGAACATGCAGGAAGAGTGAATCTTTATTTTATTCCTGTTATAGTAAGAAAGGGAGGAAAAGAGTGAAGAAAAAGTGAATATTTTAAGAGAAATCTTTGCATAAAATCAAAGTGAATCGATAAACTCTAGAGACAAAAAGATGACCTCATTGTCTCCTTTATTAGTAACTAAATAATTCTAGTTGTGGAAAAAAAAATCTGAATGGCTGGTATACTAGTGCACACAACTTGAAACACCTTGTGCTATCTTCAAACCTTTTCCTTCCATTTTTCTGCTCTCAGCTTAAGAAAAAGACATACATGTATTCATTTTCCAGTGTATCCCAACTAAAATCCAGAAAACTGCAACATCTTCACACTACATGTGCTCAGAGAATAGGTTCACTAGAAGTAGAGAAAGTGGAGAAAGTACTTCCAAGAATGGTGTTTATAAATCATTCCTACTGCTTCCGAATCTGGGAGTCCTCTAGAAACATCTGTATTTCACTTTTGACTATAATGGAGTTTGAGGTGAGATGCTCAGTTGTCAGTGATGGTGTTACCGGTTGAGGTCTCAAACAAAAGACAATTCCTTTGCATTCTTATCACTAGGTATAGCAATGAACAATATTAAAAAAAAAATTATTTCAAGCAGTCACCTTCATGGTGCGTACTTTTACATGTATTACATAAAGAACTCCAGATGAATGTGATTAAGTGGTAATATTCATTTTGAAATTCAGTATAGAAATTCAGAGACATGATTTCTAGCAGCAATTTAACAATTGTGAATGAGACATTTTTATACAGTTCATGTATGTATATATATTCCCAAACATTATTCATTCTTGTGTGGAAAATGCAAGTATTATGAGTACTGGTCATTAGTGTCAAAACACAAGTATACTTTAAATATTCTCGTCATGCATTATGTATAAGAAGGAGTGGGCTGACAGAATGTCAAAAGTAAATGGATTGGAAATAACAGTTTAGGGTTAACTAAAGGAGATGTAGCCCTTTAAACTGCAACTCTCTCCAACTCACCTGTTCTCATAATCAAAAGTGGCAAAGTACAGTTACATTAAGTCAATAAATACAGTTAATTGAGGTTATTTCCCAAACACCGTCTCTGATCTAACCCTTGAATCATGTTGTTTTGCAAAAAAAAAAAAAAAAAGCACTTCGAACAGTACAGGCAGCACAGCTACAATGCCATACTGTGCAAAAAGATGTGTTTGCTGAATGACAGAAGTGGTAGCTCCCGTTTGTGGACCCAGCCCCAAGGCAGCCTGCCAAAGACAGTGATTAATTTGTCAAAGAAGAAACTCCCAGTGGCTGCTTTTACAGTTGTATTGTCTGTGATCAGGTATGCTTTCTGTCCCAGCTATGCAGCTCCCTGATCATAAAATTTCTTAATTTTCTTGAGTTAATTACTTAGGTGCCTTTGTCTAATTTCAAAAGGTTAGAGTTCACTATACACAACTTTTGCACAAACTTTGATTTGGGCCGAGTTTAAAGCACATTAATACAACTGAAGGTAGATTTGTGTTAGTTATTAGGCTAATACATGCACTGAACTACTTCTGAGTTAGCACAGTATGATATGGCTGTATTGATTTTTCAGATGTGCCTTCTAGGTCATTTCTCAGTTTGTGTTTCCAATCTTTATTTTGCTTCCTGTTTTACTATGCAGGTTGAGCTCAGTCCCTGATGTCCACCTGCATCTCTGCCTGCAACTGTGTATAAGGTAAGGCACACCAAGTTTTTAACTGTGGCAAAGAAAACTGACCCCATGGAAAACAATCAATCACCTTGCTAACCCAGTATTTGTCTCCAGCAGCAACCTCCACAACACAGCAAACAGCAGTGAAAAACAAATTCCTTACCGTGTTAGGCTACAATACTGGACAAGAAGGGGGAAAGAAAGCTTCCAACCCTACTGTAGGTAGCTGAAATGCCTAAAATCACTGTAACAGTACAGCACAGTTATCATACTTACAAAAAGGATATAAGTGAACAGTTAAATGCATAATGTAAGAGAAAAGAAAAAAGGTTTCTTTTAATTGAGAGAAAACTGTGGCTTAGGCATCTCTTGGTTTATCTCATTAACTCAGTTTTGAACAACCTTCATGAGTGTGACTATTCCTAAGATTGCAACCACCTCAGTACTCTCTGTGGTGCTCCTGAATGTTAGGGTGAGGGTAAAAGGGTCAAAAGTGAAGGAGTGAAGTTGAGCACTAGTAAGGGAAGAGGAAAGCTGTTAATTTCTTTCTCACTATCATCATCTATTTTAATTGGCTATAAATTAGTCTAATTTTCCCCAAGTCGAGTCTGTTTTACCCACAATGATAACTGATTAGCAATATCTCCATATTTTGACCCATGAGCTTTCTCATCCTATTTTATTTTTCTCTTCCACCAGGAGGAGAGTGGGTAGCAGGGTGGGAATCTTCTGTTAGCTGAAGTTATGGCACCACAATTAATAGCCTGGCTAAGTGTGGTATTGAATCAGAGCTTGAAAATCCTACGGGACTTTCCTCAACTCTCTGAACAGATACGCAGATCTCTCTGCTGCACTCTGAAGCTTCTCCATTCTGCACACCCAACATGTGGAACGCTCTACTTGTTTAGTTATCTAGGACAGTAAGAGAAACATATGTACTTTGAACAAAATGCATTTAAACAACTTTAGCCCTGTTAAAAATATGTATGTTGAAAAAATTGAGATAAAAGTCTGGAGAACTTTATGGTGCATTCAAATTGCATATTACCACGAAGGAATATATTGGAATGGCCATAGAGACAAATGCAAATGATGCAGCAGTCATTTTATATGCAGCAATGCTGAAAAAACAGATGTGATTATTAGAGCCAATTAGACTGTATCGGTTTGAAATGAAAGAGTGAGTGCTGCCTTTGTTAATGACATCATTTCTTCAGTGGCTGAATAAAAACCACAGATTTTAACAACTACGTGAATTAAGACTGAATGTTCAAGAGTACTTTTGAGGACCCTCATTTTAAATCTTATTAGAAAACCTGACCTTTTAGCAATAGAGCAGCTTTCCTGGGATAGATTTAACAGCTGTTAAAATTAAACAAATTCCTGATCCCTCACTGTGCTAAGGGGATAAAAGAATGTGCCAAATATTCAGTGTAAAGTGATAGCTTACTTTATGATTAACAATACATAAACTCCTGATTTTGGAATATGATATTGTGTTGTATAGCAAAGTAAAGCTGCATACAATGTTGCTGTTAGCTGAAGTTATGGAAGTTATTGTGTTTTAGACACAAATTTCTTTCCTAAGTACATGACTGTATATTTTTCTTCAAATATATGTCTATTTTTTAATATAGAAAATAATATGGATTCTTGTATTCTTTTCTATTCTGTTTAACTATGAAGAATATTTTAGGAGCTCAAGGAAAATTTATTTTAGAGGGACATGTCCATAGAAAATTACAGCTATCAAAACAGGCATGTAATTATGAAGCTCTTACACAATATACCTGTCCTGTTTTGGATATGACTCTTCCAAACACTGAAAACCGTTCAACATGAAACCTACGCTAAAACTTCTGACTGCTGAGGGACTTCCTAAATGTGTCAGGCACAGCATCCCGAGGCTGAGGAATACATGATAAAATTTCATGGAGGCCAGTATCTTTTCCTCTGGAGACATTCCCAGCAAATCTGTTATGTTCTGGTGCAGGAATTGAGAATTCAACCCACTTAAGATCTGATTCCAGATGACAAAATCATACTTCATGTTCAGTGTAACGTGGCATTTACATCAGTGCTGCTCAAAGACCTTTCCTAGTTGTGAGACAAAACTCAAGCCTTTTTATAATAATTTAAAGAGGGTGGTCACAGGACTCAGTCCAACAGTGAAAATGAGATGTGGACAACCTGTGAAAATTAACACAATTATTGGACTCAAAGGAAAAGCCTGTTTGCTGAATAGCAAACGTTAGCTGAGCCAAATGTCTGCAAAAGATCTCAGTGCTCATTCTCCACATTTAATGGACTCCCCTTACAATGTCCTTTCTTGGTACCATCCAGGAGACAAAGAGCAGGAAAGGGATCATGGAAACATGTACTATATCAACCTCGTCAATGTAGAGGAATACATAACTGGTGATTTCAAGAAACACTGCTATGCCCAGTATGAATGAAAGAAATAATCATCAACTTCTGTAGATAATTTTGTGAGAATTAAGTTGTATCTTGTGTTTCATCTTTAAATGATCGTTTATCTGCTAGGAAGTCTCTGTGACCAAATAGATAAGCCAACTGAAACAAAAAGACTGACAATACGCAATTGATAGTATCTGACCGTGGACAAAAACACGGATGCAAAAAGAAAACGTTTATGAGGATGAGAAATCCTCTGCCAGATATAAAAGAGTACATCAAATAACCATATTAAACAAAGTTGCAACAGCAGTGAAGGCATTTGATTTAAAAAAAAAATAAAAACAAACAAACAAAAAAAACACCTCTGAGAGCACTTGAAGGAAAAAAAGAAAAAGTCAACACAAAAACAGTTGAATTCTGAAAGTTACTTTATCCCTAATTTAAAATATTTTAAGAAAACATACAGAGGACACATGTCCATGCACAGGGCAGACATTCTGGCCACCAGCGTGCTCATAACCAAGACTCACCCTAAAAAGGTGATGTTGATCATCAGTAGATCAACTGACTGTTTAGTTACAAAAAACAATAGAAGATCAAGATCTCATTGAATAACATAGTTCTGATAGGTAAAATTAGACTGAAAAAAATACCTTAAAAGCTACTAGTAGAAAAATGAATATAATGGGTATGGGTTTAATCTCAGGATGCAAAGTGGAACCTAAATTAAATTCAAGGAAACCAGTAAAAGATAGAAGTTATTTAGCTCCAGTGAATAAGCAAGAATTTCAGTACAGAAGAGTATCATCTAGTTGCATGGTACACTTTCTAGAAAACTTCCTGATGTTAAGAAGGATGTTTCCAATGGGAGATTTTTCAACACCAAAAAGCATCTGCTTTTCAGCTTCTCAGGTGGAGGTGAGTGAGTTTGACAAAAATTAGCATAAAGGAAAAATCTGTTGACAGACTGGGAGTTTTATGTCAATGTATCAAGGGCCACGAACTGTCCTGAAACTGCTACTTTCTGGGCTTCTAGATTGAGTCATTTATCGTTTGGGTGATCTGTTCTGTGTTGCCATGAGAACTAATTTGGAACGGAAAGGAACTGAAGGAAACATATATATCATCTCTCCTTCCAGTGAAACTAAGAATAACTGCTGGACATCCAAGAAACAGTATCGTTCTGGTTCAGAATTTTCTTGTCTTTCTAATGATCCCTGAGGCAAAAAAAGAGTAGCCTCAGAACAGATCCAACTCTAAAATAATATTGTTAAAATAATCTAATCCATCATTTTCACTTTTTACACATAATCTAACATCATCAAAAAATTTAAATTCTTTCCAGCAGTTTTTACCTTTGCATAGTCAAACACTAACAAATGAATTTGATGGCCTCCAGAGACAAAATTCATAATTAATTCATAGTTAAGGGGATCTAATTAGTTTATGTAGAATGACAGCAGTACCGCCTATCATTTTATGGATTTACAATTCTGTAATACACAATAAAAAGTCCTCCCCAAAATATCTTCAGTCACACTGCCATGAACATGCTCAGTTTATAGCCCCTGCGCTCTTAGTCCAGTTAAACGGGCTCTTCAGTAACAAAGGCAACTGGTTTTAGTCATCATCTTGCAAAAAGTGAGAGAACTAAAAGTTATGCTTCTGCAGACATACTTTAGAATCTTTCAGTAACGCGTGGAACCGTGAATACGAATTACAGTAGTTATACATGGTATGCATCAAGTGAGCAGTGGTCTGACTGATGCTGCTTATTCATTCACGGATGAATTATGAAAAAATACGATGCTTAAAAACATCATATTGAAAGTCAGGAATACAGAGTGGCATTTGTACAATCATATGATAAGATTTAATAAAGAGCAAAAACAGTGTAACAATGCTCCTTCTACTAATGAAGATCTAATTACTAAAGAAAGGCTAATTTCAAGTCAGTTTTGCTCTTGTAAATGCAGAGTACTGAGAGAGAACCAAATGAATGATATTCACAGTAACTGAATTCTGTAAATCTACAGCATCTACAGCGAGGTTGACAGTGTTCATCAGATGATAAAAAGTGCCATACTTCATGAGTCAAGCATAGAGAGTAACCATAATGTTCTACATATAATAGCCAAAGTCTTTGTGAAGATTCTGGTTGGCACAAAAAGATCTAGGGAAAGGACTCTGATTTGATAATCCCACTGTTTCCAGTATAAAGACACACTCCAACATAACAAGTTGATAGTATCTTGCAGGTCAAATGATGCAATTCTCTCTCTCTTCTTGAGCAACTGAGGTCACTTTCTGGTTGTGAGTTTTCTACTAAAAGCACTTAAATTTTTGGTACCTAGTGCTACTCTCCATCCCCCACTATTTTGTGCAACTGTCAGTACTTTGCGTGGAGTTCTCTTTTCTGAGAAATGAATAAACACCAGTTCTAATATACTGGAGATTCAAATATGACTAACCGACACTGAAGGAAATGAAGGTTTAGAAGGTGGCAAGGTCAAACAATCTGTAATATCAGGTTAAATTGCCAAGAACATTTGTTTCATGTGACAGATAAACTAATTTGGTTAAAAAATAAGTCAGCCTGCTCCCCAGAGATTAGTTTTCAGGTACACGGGAATCGATGAAGAGAAGAGGACTTCACTCCTATTTCACACGTGTTCAAGAAGTGTATCTCAAAGGGCTGCAGAACTGCTGTATCCATTCAGAGAAGACATCAACATCTAAAACAGTCTGCAGATTTTGCAGCCTCTCAGTGCCTCAACAGCAAGAAAGAAGATACAGCAGAATATTGGGATCTCAAACAATCTGGATCAATATTTATTTTTTCCCTTTTTAGCGCTGAATAGCCTGTGGTCCTCCAGGTGAATGGGTTGCCTCAACATATAAGCAAATAATGCCTTTGGTCTCCAACCACAGATATTTAAGGACCTGCAACTCCAATCTGACTGTCTGTAAGGAAAATACTCTAATACTTTCCTGAATTCCTAAATGCAGTGGAAACTAAATCCAGAAGACAATATGTGAACAAGAATTGCATGGAATAACAGCCCCAGAGCCCCTTACAACACGCAGCTCAAAACTGCAGCTGAGCTGCAGAAAACTCTTCTTTTTTTCCCCCACAAAGGAATCAATATTTGAAATCTGAAGTTTCTTGTTCTCAGCAGGTATGGAAGTTCCCAGAGAGCTGCAGTTACAGCAAATCTAGTATCTCATTAAGGAGTGCACTCACCTTGAGTCCTCTCCCCTTTCTTCCCAAAATGCATTATGTCAAATTAATCACACTGGATCCAAACGGCCTGCACTAACAGACAAGAAAAATTTAGAAGCTAAGTGATGATGGAGGCTCGAGACCATGTATTATTCAGAGGACTACTCTGGTGGAATAGTCCAAGATGAAGTCGATATATTTAAAAGCCCCAAGAACAACTAATAGGCATCATGTGCCGCTATGCAAATTTGTGGTCTTTCTATTGGTAATTTAATTAGGCTTTCTTGGAAAATAAAACATAGTCTGAGGTCTCTGTGAACACTGACAATATAGTAGTCAATTCCCTTTTTTTTTTTTAATTTTATTCCTTTAGTGAGAGGTGGTGCAGTGGCACATAGTGAGCTGTAGTGTGACAGAAAAGGACTTTCGTCAGGATGAAAATCCACAGGATAATCTGAATAAAGTGAGGCCCCGATAAACAGTAAAAAGGTAAATTTAGAACTTTGTGGTACTGTCAAAGACGGACCACTTTAATGGTTGTGATGAAGTCTATGAGGAACACAGATAGGTTCTCAAGGAAGCAGTAAGAGGTCTTCAACAGTAACGAAAAGTGGATGGCACTCTGCATTAGGTAGACACAGAAGGACTATTTCCACTCAGCAGAATACTGATAGAAACATAAAAGAAACAACATGCCTCACTCCTCTTAGAACTACAGAAGAATAAGCAGAGGCAAGGACATTAGAGGAAGATCCTAACAATAATGGCTAACAGCACTTGCACGCTTG
>JAOWBP010076400.1:0-29247 GCA_028571105.1 Tragopan temminckii
GGAATTTTTCTCTCTCTTTTTTTTGACATCAGCTAAAATAATTATAAAACCCTATTAGTTTTTGCTAAAAATTTCGTGACAAACCAAACAAAATACATAAACTGATTCACCGAATAGCATTACGAAATAGTATTGGATAAACCTAACAAATATACCAGAATTTTGACTCTTTTTCTGGCCATAAGCCCCGCCTTTTCTGGAGGTATTTGGAACTGTTATTTATTATTATTTATTATTAAAAAAAATAATAATAAATCTTGCATTGAATGTCATCTGCAGACCTGCACCTCCACCACCACCAGTACCAGTTTTTTTGCTATATTTTTTTTCATTTATTATCTACGGTTTATCATTTAATTTAATTCATTCATTTTTCTCGTGGACGTTATTTTATTTATTTATTTATCATGATTTATATTTATGAGTAAGAAAATATTTACTTAACAAAAGGTTATTATTATTATTATTATTTTGTGGCTTGAAGCTAATATCCAAAAGATACGTGATGTTGATTAAGTTCCTGGAACACAAAGAATACGAGGTTTAATTTTTTTGCTACTGCTATATATAATTAAGTATTAATCATTCATAAGTGTAGAAGATTCAACCGGAAGTTTCTCGATTAACCAGTGCATTTTTGGTTCCTCTCTCTGTTACAGAATCCAGAATCATACCAAAAAAAAAATCCAAGAATACACGGAAAAAAGTTCTCCATTTCTGTATGAACATTTAATTTTGGTATGTTTGTTTAGAGGTATGTTCTTCCATAAAATAACCATAAAGGAATTTCAATTTACCAAAATAATATAAGATAATAATTTCTGGTTATATGCGTTCTGAATATTCCTTTTTTTGTTCATGGAATGGAATTGCAAATTATAATTATAATTTGACAATATAAGCATCCTAAATACAAAAAAAAGAAGAAAACAACATGCTAAATAATGAAATTATATTTTTTTGTTCAGTACACAAATATAGTAAATTGTTTGAGGCTAAATTGCAGCTGATGTTGTGTGTGTTATTTGCACCCTAACAAAACATATTATGTGACATTGCAATATTGCATTGTTTTTTTTGCTATTTATGTTTATTTATTTGTTAAGGTTCAATGAATTTGTTCTAATTTTCTTTCTTGTTTTCCAAAAAGCTTTAATCTTTCTTTTAAAGCTTAAATCTCTGGCTGGGTTAATCTGTTTTTGTTTGTAAACAAGAAGAAGAAAAATAAATGATGAACTCTTCAAATTTGTTTGTTTGTTGTTTTATAATTCAATTTCTAATTCTATTTTCGGTTATATTTTAAGCTCCCTAAGGAGGAAAATTAACGAGAGATTAACTTCACAAAAAAATTGTTCATCATATTAAATGGCAGCGAAGATATCTTGGATTTTGGAATGTAAACAATAATAATACAAATCTCCCTTAAGCAAGGGAGTGTTGTTTTTCTTGCAGTAGATCGGCGCCATTTTCTAATTCACCTCCACCGCATCATCCATTTGTTTGCAACATTTATCAGTAATTTATAACGGTTTAGTTGCTGTAAGATGAGACTCCACTCCACTTTGCTTAAAAACAAAAAAACAGAGTGCACATGAAGAAAAAAAACATATTTTTTGAGATCAAGGTTTGTTTTGGTTTTTTTGCACACAAAAAGACCTCGTTTTTTGTTGTTTTATTTGTCATTTTGTTCTAATTGTAATTTTTAACGAAAGAAAAAAAGGTCAACCTATATTTTTCCGTAGGGTGTGTCTTAAGGCGTGTTTCGTACTTGAGTGAAATAAGCTTGTTTTATAAGCTAAAAATAATGTCAATTTTTTGCAATTTTTTTGAACCAGAACTTTTTTGCCATCCAAATTCAGACAGATTTATTGAATTGATTTGATTGATTTGGTACGCGAATAATCAATCAATCAAATCAATATGATCAATTTGTTACGCTGTCTGTGTTCATTACAGTCTGCTAGTGATGCTAAATATAACTCAAACATATTAAAATCTATAAAAAAATATCACCAAACACTAATCCACCCAAAAATATATTTTTTGTTTAAGTTCATACTGGCAACATGTGGATTTTTTGTAGAGAAAGGATTTGAATGCTTTCATTATTCAAAGAATGTTCTCACATAGACAAGATTATATTTTTTTCTGGTAAATGATGATCCTTTTTTTCAACACACAATAGATGGAATCAACGTTGGTGGCAGTGGTCTATTATTAAAGATTAACTATCACCTTTGTTCGGCATGCTACCGAAACATAGAAACATATTCAAGCATTCAACAACATTTGCATCCTTGTTTTCCTGATTGATGCTAACCTGGGTGATATTTTGTTGTAAAATTTAAATTGAATGTTGTTGTTGTTGTCGGCTATAATTATCTTTTTGCTTTTTTTGATTGGTAGCTCTTGCTGCTGCTGGTGGTGGTGGTGGTCCAATCACCAAACACCAAAAGCAGCCATATTTTCTTAAGCACCGCCCACAATTTTTTTTACACAATGGATTATGATTATAAGAAATCTTTTTTTCTGTTGTCCAATAGATTACGTAACCAGACTTTAGAATTAACTGAAAAAAGAATTAATGAGAATTTTTTTGTTGTTCTGGTGTCTGTGAGATTTTTTGCCAAATGTTTTTTCATGGTTTTCTTGTGAATTTTCTAGGATTTTTTTTTCTTGAAAATAATTTCCAATTTAAATTTAAATTTTGTTTTTTTTAATTTTTTTAAAAACTAAATATAAATCCCGCCCATTTATGGGTTGTGTCTATTCACGAACACAAAGACAAGAGAAAAGGGTTAAGTTTTTTGTGTGTGTGTTCGGTTTTTTTCAAATAGAAATCCACTCAGCCATTTCAGTCTGGCATCCAGACAGAAGGGAGAAGAAAAATGATTTTTTTGAAACAATTGTAACAAAATAGAATAACATATTTAGATTATTTTTTTCTTCTTTTTTTGGATACAATTTAACTCGTTCACTATTTTTTTCTATACAAACACACACACACAAAGACAGACAGACGGACTATATAACAAAAAAAAGCAAATGTTGTTTGTTTGTGCAATCTTGACTTTGTTTTGTTGTATTTGAAGTGTTTACTGGCTGGCTGGCTGGCATTCTCATTCTTTTCTATTTTTTTCCTAGTCTTGATCGTTGACGGAACACTTTTACACACAAAGCAAAAAAAGGATTGCATCCAATTATTGATTTATTATATTCTTCCATAGAATTATCCTTATCCAGACATTTTATCCGTATTTTATGAATGAAGAAATCGTTTTTTTAAAAAAAATCCTAATTATTACGAGTCGTGTTTGTGCATGTGATTTTGTTATTTGGTGTTGTATGAGATGGTTCTTTGGTATTTACACACTAAAATTATTGTTGACAATCAGCCAGGCAAGCATTGTTTTTTAGTTACAATGTGATGATGCTTATGCACCATATGAGGAGGAGTTGATGGTGGTGGTGTTGGGTGATATTTACCACCAACCAAAATACCAACAGACGGAATTGGCGCCCAATGATAATTGCCAATGAACAATGCTGACTGGCTGACTGTTGCACCGCATACGTTACGGCTGTTGATCATATGATTTTATTATTATTTTTGAGTGATTTAGATGATCCTTGACTGTCTCTGTCTGTCTGTCTCTCTGTCTTTGTCTCACATTCATTCACTATTGCTGCAATGTTGTTTAAAGGGTGCAGACAAAAGTGGGCGGAGCCGAAGGAGCCAAGAACGTATTCATCAGCCAATTAAAAAAAGTACAAACAAAAACCAAGCTTGACTTTTGACTTTTTTTAAAAAGCATTCATTTGGATTTATGCCACTCCCTATTCACTTCCGATTAGTATTTATTATTGAACAAAAATCTTTATATTAAGTTTATTTGAAAATTTCCAAAAAAAACTTGGTCGCTAAAAGATGGCAGCACTAGGCTTGGTTGTAATAAGCCTGTTGCCTATCAATGATCAAATAAAAAAATAGGGAAACAACCATTTGAGAGAAATGTATGTTTGTGGCGCATACCAACACAACATGCACCTGATATATTTTAATTAAAAATAATAACAAGTAAAAAATAAAATTAAAATTAACTTTGTTGATAAACATTTTTTGATGATGATGATGATGATCATCATCATCAAAGAGTGAAAATGATTAAATTGTTATTTTATATTAATAAAACTACGTATTATATTTAGCTTGCAGAGAAAAAAAACTGGTTGGTCGTTTTGTGTGTTTGTGTCTGTTTGTGTCGGTCTGGCGCCAAACTGCTTCTGTTGGTTGGCGACATACACTCGCTTACAGCAACAACAACAAAAAAAAACGGTTGTTACCAAAGTCACCAAATAGAACAATGGAAACAAACGATAAAATATAACACCAATCTGCTTGTTGCAATAGTCCTGTTGTTTGAGGATAAATTTCCACAGAAGCAATATAATTGGCGCCAATATTGTCTGTATGATCAATAAATATTTCCATAGAAAGAGAAAGAGAGCCACTCTAAATCAAAAAAAGATTTTCTAAGCCTTTTGGTTCTTGGAAACAACCATTCCAGAAAACACATTAATAACAACAGGCTTATCAAACAACAAGCCAGATGTCGTGTAAATCACGTGTTAAAATGCAATCACATTTTACCAAAAATAACAAGTGAAAGAAAAATAGAAATTAGAATGCGGAATTACGCCATGGAATTTTCCCCTCTAATAACGACAACATCCAAAAATAATTAACTTGATGAAGCATTATTTTTGGTAAGTGGGAGTGGCATATTTTGAGTGGGAGTATTAAATATTGTAATAAAAGGAGGAAACACCGAGGTCTATTCTTGGATCTTGAATGTTTTTTTGTTTGTTTGTCTGTGGCTAGACAAGATCTCTAAAATTTTTTTTTTTGGTAATTAGGTTAAATATTATTATTATTATTTTGGATGGCTGGCGGCGTTCAAGCAATCTGGATGATTTTGATGTTTAGATAAATTATTATAAGCTTGCTATGTATGTTTATGTGTTTTCCTATCCACAAAATCTTGATAATAACCGCGTAACTTTTTTAAAAAACTAAAATAAGTAATAGATATTGCGTGTTTCAAGCCAATACACTGACAAACAAACACTCAAAAAACATAATTGAATAATTCTTAAGCTCCTCCCCTTTTTTATCCTCAGAAGCCGAGTGAAAATTCATTCAGGAAATTTTAGTTTTATTCTTAGATTCTTATTTTTTTTAAAAAAAGCGTTCTAATTTACGAGAAAAGTGTTTTTTTATTTTGCGCGTGCGTGTTTGTGTGTGTGTGTATGTTTTAAATATAGAACATAGAATTGTGAATTATATTTTTGTTTGTGGTGGCGGAGGTGGCAGGAAAAAACCCCTGGTGTCCTCATTTATTTATGTGTATCATTATTATTATATGATGATGATTACTGGTGGAAAATTTTGAATGAAATAGCTGGTTTTTTATTATTATTATTTAGCTACAACATAACGAAAAAAAAATTGTAATACAATGTAGCAAAAAAATGTTTTTCCCTTTTTTCTTCTATTTGGTTGTTGTTGTTGAATTATGTTTTGACAGGATGATGAACAAGAAAAACAACAACAAGAATAATAAGAATGGACAACTATTTTTAACCCTTTTTTCTGTCTGTCTGTGTGAGCTGTCTTCCACTTGACCACCACCATCGTTGTGTCTGGTGGTGTAATGAGAATTTCACGTGATCATTCACTCATATTTTCAATCATTCAATCAATCAATCAAATCAAATCAAATCATTCAAAATCAATCAAAAAAAAAACGATCGAAACATTCAAAAAAAACATAAAATAATAATAGAAAAAAAAAAATTCTTTTTTCTTTTTCGAATGTTTGTTCAGAAAAAAATGGGCGGTGCTTATAATAGCCAATAAGAAAATAAAAGAAGGTGTGTCACGTTTGTAGGCGGTTCACTTATCTTGTTGTTGATCTTGTCCAGTTCTTTTTTCTCGTTCGTTCGTTTGTTCGAATCAATCAATCAATCAATCTAGATCAAGAAAACAAAAAAAAATTGCATAATAATGATAAGGCTGCAAAAAAAGATTCGAAAAAAAGAATGAATTCACGATCATCGAATGTTTTTCTTTTTTTACGAATGTTCGTTTTTTAAAAAAATTCAATTCAATTGAATTTTTTTTCAAAAAAAATTTTTTCTTCTCGAATTGAATTTGAATTTCAATGTTTGGTTGTTCTTGTTGTGTTGTGGCGAGTTTGAAAATCTGCGCACGCTGCTTAGAAAAAATAGCTTGCGTAGCAATAGCTAGCTGAAATCGTTACACAATAAATAATTACATGTTATTTCATCTTTATTTTTTTTGTCTGATATATTAAATATCATTGCTGCGGATGCTTCTTCTTCTTGTTTGGTAGAAAGATCTTTGAATCTTTGTATCCAGGATTCTTTCTAGAAAAAATAACATAACATCCTATCATATATCAATTACCTGGATGTGTTTTTCTTTTCTTTAATATTCCAAAGCCTTGTTATATATTATTTATGATATTATGATGCTTGCTTGTTCGTTGGCTGGCTGGCTGTGATTATTGATTAGTAATGTGATTGTGTGTGTGTGGTGGTGGTGGTTTGAAAAGGGGGCGGAGCCTGCAACGATGATGTTAAGCAATTGTTGTTGTTTGCTTGTTTGTTATTGTTTGGTTGTGTGTGAACACAATTGATAATATTTGATAATAATCGGTTGTGGTGGTCAACCAACAAACACAACAACCATCAATTGTTGTCGTTTTTTTCCTAAAGCAGCTTGCGCAACATGCTTTGTCTGCATTGAAAAAAAACATAAAGGATTCCAGTATTAAAGCTTATTCGAAAAGAATGGATTCTTTCTTTTCATTGGTCAACAAGCTTCAAAAAATATCTTGTCGGCTACTTGGTAAATTTTTGTGTTCCGGGCACAATTTTACCACCCAAAAAGATTATCCATTTTGAAAAAAAAGTTTTTTTTTGGGAATGCAAATCAAACCTGTCAGCAACATCAAAACAAATGCAGACAGCCAGTCACCAGCTGCAGCATCTTGTTGTTGTTAATTAATTAAATTTCCATTAAAATTTATTTAATTTGATTGATTTATGGTTAAGTGAGAGAGAGAGAAACGAGTGATTTTGATTAAAAATGACGAAGTCCAAAACCAGTTGTTGGTTGTTGGTTGTTGCCGCGGCGGTTGCGGCAGCCATCAATTTTGATCTAGATTGAAATAATCAATTGATTTGATAAAATTATTAAAAATAACACTTAGTTTCCATTTCAAATCAACAACTCATCACCACTCACTCGACATGTGCATATTTTTATTTTATAATTTAATAAATAAATAAATAATCAAATCAAATAATGAATGAGATGCTTGAATTTGATCATGACGAAATGACAGCCGGCTGCGCTGCGCGGCTTGTTTCTGGTTTCTTCTATTTCAAAAAATAAAAAAAAAAATAAAAAACTTCACCTGTTGTTTAAAAAGAATCACTCAGCTAGCTGAAATAGCATGTTCAACTAAGCTCAATTCATCCAATAGCAGCCATCATCATCAGTTAGTTACGGCTGGCGCAGCGATGGCTCTCTCTTGTTATCATCTCAAAAGAGATGCATTTGATTTGATTCGATGATGATTTAATGATGATGATGATGACGAGCATTGTGTAATCGAAAATAATGAACAACAATCCATTTTGATGCGTTGTTGTGTGCTGGTGAATGAATGGTGAATGATTGAGAAGAACACCTGAATGCTTTTCAGAATATCGGTTTTATCACTTTAGCTTTAGGGCAACGATCAAAAACATAGAGCCTCTTAAACGATATTGTTTTCTCAATCATTTCGGACAAACCGAATCAAACAACATCTCCCCCCAAAAACAACATTAATCACCCCCTTCTCAAAGAACATTTGCTTGTAAACAATCATTAATGATGTTTGTGTGTGTTTGCGCGTGCGTGCTCGTGTTGGTATTTTATTTTTTGTTTGGTTTGTCATGGAATCATCATTCATCATCGACCAGTCAACCAACCAGAATGAAAAAAGCCAACACAAAAGTTCGTTGAATTGTGTGTGTTTTGTTTGTTTGTTTGGCTGGTTGGTTGGTTGGTTGGCATGTTCTTCTCCGCCCCCAAATTTCTTTTTTAGCCTTACTTAGCTTATGTTTAACGTTTTGGGATTTCCTCCCCCTAGTTTATGATGATGATGAGCCATGATATCATCAACATCAACAACATCATCATCATCCTAAGATCATCAAATGATCATCAATAAATCAACTTAAGTCTTATTAGGATGAATGGAATCGACCATTATGGTTGGATACATTACCGAAATAAAACACATCTCTCTCTGTCCGCCATCATCAACAACAATAAACGATGATGTTGATGATGAATTTTTTTTTGTTGGTTGCTTGTTGTTAGACCTTATGCTACTGCACAATTGATGCAATATGCTCTATAATACAAGCAACTAACCAACCAACTAGCAATTGCAAATGGCAACCATTCGAGGGGGTTGAAGAAGAAGAAAGTTATGTCCAAAATATCATCTTAGAAGATAAATTCGTTTAATAGGATTGCTATGATGCGGCAAAATGATGATGATGAACCATAAGCTTTCATTGTTGTTGTCGTGTTGTTGTTGTTTTCATAGATGATTGATCTTTAGACCATCAAACACACGTCACATATAGATGGATAGTTTCTCGCATAACCCTGATGCTAACCCTGGGCTCATAAGTAAACCACCACCACCACAGCACCATCATCACCAAACATGATGAATCTTTCTGTCTAGCTTCCTGTCTGTCTGACTGGCTATATGTTGTTTAACTCCGCCTACTTTGTTTTTTCCTCATTCTCATCTAAAAAAATAATAATTGATTCATCACGACATTTAAGGAGTTTTTACTTTTCATATTTTTGTTTTGTTTGCTTGAGAAGATGATGAAAAAGAATAATAAGAAAACATGAATGTCCAACACTGGCTTAGTCACCATTGTGCAGTGGGCGTATGTTGTGTGGGCGGTTCCTTCCGTTTGCATTCAAATTCAAATACAAACAAATGAATGTAAATAAATGAAGGCGTGTGAGAATTATCAACATTTAACGAAAAACCCTGCTATCTTTCTCTGTAAATCAATTATAATCGGGCAATTATCGGCCGGTTAATGATGGTTTTTATAAACACCGATGGTTCTTCTTCTTGGTCTTGATGATGATTAGGCAGATGTTCAGTTGGTCCCTGTTGTTAATGGCTATTTTTTTGAAAATTGCGCATGCTTATATATATTTTGTTCACAAACAAACAAACATACAAAATAGCACCCATCGTGCACAAACAATTAATCTTTCTTTTTTTATTTTATTTATTTATTTTCATTCATGGTTACTCTCTTAAAACAACAAAAAACAACAACACCAGCAACAGCAATAATAATAAGCAGCCGGCTGACCATCGTCCACCAAATTAGCATTGATTGTTGTTTGTTGTTTCAACATCATCTAGTTATACATTTATTATGATTACATTATAATGGACATCATTAGCATGCCGCCGGATGATGATGATGGTTTGCTTGCTTGGTTAGTTGGTCCTAAGTTAACAAAACAAGATTAACCCCTCGTTAATTTTCCCCATTCCCTTCATATGGGTAAATGTCGTTAATAATGATGAGTTGGGCTGTTGGGTTAATTGCCAAATAGGTTGGGTTCACTTGTTCAAGTTAGCTTAAAACAACAACAAAAAAATGGTTCCTGGGTATCTGGTGATTGTTCCAGTAAAAAGCCAAACAACAAGCCTAATGATTAATGATTTAGACATTTCTTTTTGTTGTTGAAAGCTAACATAGCATTTCTATATTTAAGGTTTATTATTTGGATTATTAAAAATAATAATAAACACCAACACACTGGTGGTCGTTTGATTTAAACCAGATTCTCTTGGTCGGTTTGTTTCTTTGGAATCCCTGAAAAACAAGGTTCTCATTTTTTTAAAAAAAAAACAATTTTTCCAAAAAAACACACAAAGAATCCAGACCGACAAAGACAAAAAAATCAAACCGTTTTTTTAAATAGGCGGAGTTTAAGCAAGAGGAAAAAATTTTGAATATACAAAACATGTTTTTTGCTTGTTAATTAAACAGCAACAAAAAGAATCAATCTTTTTTGGTTATTTTGTTTTAGTTTTAAGACAAAGACAAATGGTTTTTGTGTGTTCAGCCGGTGTTCTCGTGTTGCTTGGTTCCCTAATTTAAGAGTTAATTAGGCTTGTCGTTTTTTAGGTTAGGTCCAGTTTATTCCAGATGGACATTTGAGAAAGTGATTTTGTTTCGGTGTCTGGCTGACTGGCCAAGTGTTTCCAGTGAAAAAAACGGAATAGAAACTTTGCCGCAATATGCTTTTGGTTTAGACAAACGTTTAATGGTTGATGATGATAATTGGGCTTGAAGCAACACCGGTGCTAACTGGTGATTACCGGATACGCTTACACGCACACACACAGACACAGACAGAGAGAGACAGGCTTTTGACACACAAGAATGTGAATGAGTGAATGAAAAGCCATAAAAACAACACCAACACTAATGATGCTGGTGGCACTTCTGTCTGGCTGTTATTATTCAAGGTTTTTTGGTGCACAAGTGAGCTTTTAGATTAACAGGGTTGAAAACCCTTTTGACCCTGGAACCACTGTCTTTCTTCTTTTGTTGAAAAAAAAATTGGCGCGCAAGCTATGCAGCTTGCTGAATCTTAAAGATTCCAACAAAACCATGCTTGTTGAATGATGATTTGGATGAAATCTTTTTTTGGCGCGCAGGAAGCTTGTTATAAGAAAGAAACCATGCCTTGCCGCGCAATGTTTGCAGCAAACAACAACAACATCTTGCAAACAAACCACCACTTGTTGCTTGTTGCGCTAGCTCTGGTGAGAAATATTTTCTGTGTGGAAGACTTTGAACTTTTTTACAGCGGCATTCAGCATCAGCAAAAAACGAATACACACAAAAAAAGAAAAATAAAACATGTCAAGAATGCAGCAGCATTGCATTGCCTCGCAAGTTATAGCCGCGCGACCTTTTTTTCTCACACACACATACAGACTGGCAGACAATTCGGTCGCGCAGGTTGTTGAACGACGACCAACCATTTTTATTTTACCATGTTGCGACCACATTCCAATGCTGCTGTGTTGTTGGTCGTCATAATTTCGCGCCAAAAAACCAAAAAAAATCTGTAACTTGTGAAGTATTTAAAAAAACAGATTTTGCATTTTTCCTTGTGAGAGCCCAAAGGGTCAGCTTAAAAAAATGCAGGCAGCAATTCGGTTGCAATCATCAGGCAACCACCATCACAGCTTATTGACCTTTTTTGGCTACCTAATAAAATAACAAGCATCCTTAAAAAAGCAACCTGAAATTTTTTTGTTGTTCTCAAAAAATATTGCCAAAAGCAAAAAACAAAAAAAAATATTGAAAAAAATGACGTTATTAAAGTTCAAAGGTCAAACCGTATAAGACCGTTAATAACTGGAAAAGAGATTTAATCCTTAAAAAACGGAAGTTCCGTTATAAAAAAAATTATCCACCCTTACATTTAAAAGAAAAATATGAAATTAACCTTGGAAAAACATACATTTGATTGATTGATTGATGAGTAATTGTGTGTATTAAACAACAAAAAAGCACATACGCACAATATTTCATTCTCGCGGTGTTTGTGTGGTGTGTGTGAAAAAAACATCATTTCTGTGTGTAAAGGGTTAAGGGATAACTTTTTTACGTTTGGTTGATGATTGATGCGGATTCAGGTGTGAAATCCAACACCTTTCTTCTTCTTTTTTATGTACTTTTTTAAAGATATTCTTCTTCTTTTTGTTGTTGGTCATCGATTTTTTTCTCATTGATCAGTGAAAATATTTTTTTTTGCTTGTTATAAAACAAAAATAATAATAATAATAAACATTTGGTTGGTTTATTGGAATTCCTACAACAGCTTGCGCAGCAATATGTATTTGGCGCGAAAAAAAGTAACAAAAATTACATGAAAACAAGGAGAAGAAAAAAAAACCCAATGATTTCATTTGCATTTGGCAATGGTGCTGTTTGTACTTGTGTTGCTGGCTGGCTGACTGACTGGTGATGTTTTGGTTTTGGCCAGACCAAACAAGTACACACAAGAAAAAACCATTGGCCTTATTGGAGGCCATTTGGAAAGATAGAGTTAGAATGTTGATGAAAACCTAACTGAAAACATCCCATATTATTATTATTATGTTATTTCTCTTGTTAATCAAAACATATTCAACTTTTGTTATTGTTTAAGTACATTTTTCTTCTATGTTATTTTTTCTGGTTAATCTTGATCCATAATCTTGTCTGTTTTTATCTATAGAATGGTCTTGAATTAAATGGAAATTTTTTATTAATATTGTTTATGATATTTTTTTCATGTATAAAACATATCTCACACCTAACAAGGGTTCAAAGGGTAAAACAATCATGATACCATCTTCTTTCATAGGCCAAAATGGTCAGAAAAATATGGTTCGCTTCAAGCCATCACAAGATTATCTTCATTTTTTTAATATTGGAGAAAAAATGTATTCCTATAAAAAAGAAAGAAAGAAAATGAATGAAATTTAATTGAATGAAAACGCTATAAGAAATAAATACAAACAGCAACAACAACAAAAATGAATGAATGAAATTGATAAATGAGTAGCAATTAAAAATTACCAATCAAACAACAAAAAAAAGGAAATGAACAAAAACAAAAAAAAACACAGCATCACTTGTGTGTTGTGAAATGTTGAATAGGAAAAAAACGGACAAGCTTGCTGCGCATCTTTCTAATCTTTTTTTTTTTTTGGTTGTATGTTTGATAAGCATCACTTTTTTCAACAACAAAAAAATGTATGCCCAACATACAAAAAAAATTATGAATTATTATATTTATTATAGTCATCATCATCATAATAATAAAAACCTTGTTGCGCAAGATGTGATGTAATATATTAAATTATTATTAATAAATAAATGAAGAAAAAAAAATATTATTAATTAAAAACAATCAACTTATGAAAAAAATTATTGAAAAAACACAGGAAAAATATAAAAAATTCATCGAGCCTGTTTTTTTTGTAAGTGATTCTTAAATGGATATCGTTTTTTTCTGTGTGAAGATATTAAAGGATTTTTTAAGGATATTATCAACACTGAACAAAAATGTTGGTTTTAGAAACACTGAAAATGTGTGATGGTGAACCCATTGGCCATGGTTTGTGGTTGGTTTGTGGTCATCATCAAGCATGGTTTTTTGGTGGTTGGGCTTGATCATCGTCGTGAGACGATTATTAAGGTCGATGATGAAGATGAACAAATTTTCGTTGTTGTTGTTGTTTAGGGTGATCAAGATAAACACGCGTTAACGTTAATTTTTTGGGTGAAGAAATTTGTTTGAGTTTTTTTTTGCCTTTTAGTATAAATTTTTTTTTTTGATTTAGAGGGTGAGAATGCGCGTGCGCAACAAGTGAGGAAAAGAGAGAGAGAGGGAGAAGATGCTCATGAGTTAATCACGAACATTGTGGTTTGATTGGGGGTTTCGCTCTCTCTCACTATTGAGCTAAATGATTGGATCATCTATAACTTGATTAGGGTTTTTGGCTAGCTGGCTGCGCGAAAAACAACAACCAGCGCGCCTAATAAAATCTAAAACTAATCTAATAAAAAAATATATATAAAATATAATCAAATATAAAAAAATGAAATAGCCGTGTCCAACGAATCAACAACATCTAACGCAGCAAGCTTGTTGGTTGTTAATTATTATTATTGGAGCGCAAGCTATCGTGAAAACCACCAATCTCTTACCCAGAAAAAAAACGAAAACGTTTGGGTTGTTGTTGTTGTTGTTCGTGTGTGTGGAAATATATTTTTCATTATTGATTGATTCAATCAAATTGACCGTTTTCTTGCTTGTGTTATTCAATTTTTTTTCTTCATCTTCATTTGATTGAATTGAGCGCATGCGTTAAATGAAATGAATCAATCAATTGGCGGATGATTCAATCGTTCGTTTTTTGTGTGTGTGTTTAATTTTGTGGCCAACCTGACAAATTGACTAAATGACTGACTGACTGAATGACTGCTGTAGTAAAATTAACGAGAGAAACTTAGTCAAGAAAATATAATAAAAAAAATAAAAATAAATATAATTCCTGACAATTGACAAATGACCGTAGATAAAACGATAGTCACATTGCGCACGCGTGTGTGTGTTTGTGTGTATGTTCACAACAAATGAACAAATACAAAAAAAAGAAGAAGAAACAAAAAATTCAATTTAATTTTCACTAAAAAAAAATAAATAAATAATAATCATAAATAATAAATAAATTTTTTAGGCCTGTTCCTTGTATATACGGTTAATTATGGTCTAAATTATCATTGATAACCTAATGTACAATTGGTCTAAGATTAATCGGAAATTTACCTAAAAAATATCTAAAAAACAGCATTAAAATTGAATGAATTTCTCATTTCACAGCTCATAATTCATAATTATTTTGTTTGGTTTTTGGTTGCTTTTTTTGTGATTGTTTGTGTGAAGCGGTGGTGGTGGTTGTGGCTATGCTGGTGTGCTGGCCACAGGTGAGTTTTTTTTCAATTTTATATTTTTTGAAAATTGAATAGGCAAAAACAACAACAACAACATGATGCTCAGAATGATAAAAATCAAAGAAAAAACCAACTTTCCAGGTTAAAAGATTAAGCAGCTATGATAAAAGTTATTAAACTCATTTATTATATCTCTTCTTTTGTTTTTTGTTGTTCATGTTGCTTGTTTTCTTCTTTTAACCAAGAAAATCTACCATTTGATTTTGATTTGAATTGAAATGATTTTTTTTTGTTTTTGATCAATTGATCGATTAGTGAGAAAACATCCAGGAGCTGCTGCTGCGCATGTGTTGTTGTTGCTTGTTTAAAGCTTGCGCAGCAATAATAGAGGAATTTTTTTATATTAATGAAATCTATATAAAAAATAAACAAGAACAAAACTAATTGGATTTTTTTTAAAAATTGTGTGTGCTCAACATTGAATCAATCACACCAAGTCGCGCACGCAGATCGCTCTAGCTAAATCAAATTCAATTTTTTTGTTGTTGTTTTTTGAATTGAATAAAAAATGAAACAAGAAAAAAAGATGCTTTTTTAACCCTTTTTTCTTCCTCTTCTCCTTAAAAGCATTCTCTAAAACATTCGTCTTCCCATGAAATCTGTCTGTTGAGATTGAGGCAAAATGTGAACATAAAGGGGGATAGAGAGCAACAGTTCGTGTGTGTGTCTACCTGTCTGTCTGAATGTTTTGTCTACCTGTGGCCGACACACGAATAAAGCTTGAGATATTAGACAGGCCAACACACACACACTAACAGTCAATGACTGATTGAATGAAATGCTTAAATATACGAAATATACGCACATAAAAAATATGTTGTCTTGAAAGGGTGGAATTGATTGGTTTATATGAATGAAAATTGGGTGGATAAATTTCCAAATAACAACTAAAAAAGAAGAAGAAAATCACAAATTAGATCCGGCATGGTCTATTTTTACAAATAACATAACTTTGATTTGATCTTTCCTATTGAAAACTACTTATAAAAGTTAGCTTACCTGCAATGCATTTTTTATCTCTCTTATTTAAAAAACACACATTGAAATCTTGAATATTTGAACAACAAAAAACAACATGAAATTTTACCTGGTTATTTACCTGGTTAACCTTTTATTTTTTTATATATTTGGTTAATTTTTTCTTAAATATCTTTCTGTTTTTTATGATGATGATTGTGCTGTTGTTTATTAGTGGTATTAATACAAAAACTATGTTTGGAATGTTGCTTAGTTTGCTTGCTTCTATTTTCATCCTTTCTGTTAACCCTTTCTTTTTTACCACACACACAACATACAACAACAACAACATCACAATTAACAATTATTATTGCGCAGTTTGTGGGTAAATAACAACTACGCAAGCTATCCTTAAATGTTTGCTCCTTATATAGATTTTCTTCTTCTCTTGTTGTTGTTTTTTCTTAATTCTTTGAAATGTGCTTTCAACTCTAAGATCCGGAGAGCTAAGCTTAAAAAAAGAGCATAGCTTAATTATTGGCTGCCGATTTTCTTCTCCAGAAATCATTCTTGTTTGATTTCTTTTTTTCTTGTTGTTTTCAACCGAAAAAAAACAACAAAAATAAAACAAAATTGTTTTTCATTTAATTTTAGTCTTTAATCAAAATATAAAAGCTATTAAAAATGATACCAGAATTAACCGGAATTTTTTTTTCGTTCTGCTTCTTAACCGGAAACAATTTCTTTTATTTTTAGTCGCTTTTCTTCTTAGTTGTCAGTCTTATTGCATGAATAATTATTATTGGCCGGGGTAATTATTTGGCCGTGATATAATTGTTATGATATAATAATAATTATAATTAATAAATAAATAATCCTTTGACGACATTTAGCTAGCTTGGTCGTCGTATGGCTGTTGCGCTGTTGATCTCAATTGGATTTTGATGATTCGTTTTTTTTCTAGTGTATATTTTTGTTGTTGTTGTCTGTCTGGGACCAACCTTTCTTCTTCCCCATCTTCTTTTTTATAATAACCCTTTTGTTTCTAAAAGTCTATCAAAAAAACAACAAAACAAAAAACCTATGTAAAAAATTGGTTGTGAAGTAGTTAATAATAATATTTTTTTCCTTTAACCAACCAACCAAAAAAACTATACAGCAACCAACCAGCAAAAAACAACAACAAAAAACGGTCAATTTAACCGTCTGGCTTATGTTCTCGTCCGTGTGTGTATGTTTCTATGGTGAACATGGTGCAATGCCTCCCCCTTTTGGCTGTGTGTGTGCTGTGGTGGCTGCTACTTTTGGAAAGCCATCATTTTGTGATTAATAAGTTCTTTGCACCTTGTGTGTTTGCTTGCTTGGTTAGCTTATAGCTTGTTGGTTTCGTTTAGTTGGTGAGTGTATGATGTAAGCTTGTCAATATAAAAAACATATTGATTGGCAATATAGTTTTGCCCATTAATCCACATCTTGATCCATTTTTTTGTTTTGTTTGGCACTGCTTGGAATGTTTGGAATGTTTGCCCAAATTTGTAATGAAGAAAGCAGGACGTGCGGACCGTGCGCAGCCTTGGCATATCACACTAAAAAGCATGTGCACATTTTTTTGTGAATGAACTCGATGACAAAAGAAAGAGAGAGAAAGAGACAAGTTTTACAACGGATGCAGCTTGCGGGCCAGGCTAGACCCGTAGACGACGACTGGTGTGCTTTACCGACCGGTGCGGCCTGCATACCAGACGAGGTCAACACACACACAATTCAATGAATGAATTGTTCCATAGGACCCGAACATTCAAATCAAATAATCGAAAGCTTTTTGTTCAAGTGTTTTGTGTGTAGAGCACATCCTGTCCAAACGGCACCAACAACAACAACCTGCATTCCAATTGCATTCCAATGTGTAACCACAGACAGAAATATTACAATTACAACACCAAAAAGAACAAAAAAAAACATTCCAAACACAGACAAAAAAAATCGATCATTCGAACCAAAATGATGAAATGAAATGAACCCTGCTGCTGTGTCCGCGGTCACTCACACTTCATTTTTGTTGGGTTTATTATTATTCACCGAGGACATTCTCATTTTAGGATCCAACATTTCCAAAAGTTATGTGAATATCCAAAAAAAGCTGACCGGCCGGTCAAAAATAACCAAAAACACACACACACAAACAAAATTAAAAACAAGAATCCTGGAATTCAAGAATCCTCCTGTTCTTTTTTCTCTCATGTTTGAATCCGTGTTTCGAATCCAAAAACAAACAAACAATTGGCCCCCTATTATTATTAATTTCACTTGTTCTCAAAATCAGAAATCTTTGGTGAATCACGTACAACACTGAATCAAGAGAATCTTTTGGATTCACTCTCTCTCTCTCTCTCACTCTCTCTCTCACTCTCTGGAGAATCCTCTCACAATTCGAACAATAAACCATTCAACAACCAACCAACAAAAAAATGATTCTTGAAGATTCTTAATACAAAACTTTTTCAGCTTTTTGTTATTGCGAAACACACACACACAGAGAGAGAATGAGAACTTTTGACAGAATCTCCTCAAATCTCTTTGGGCCAATTTTGTTGTTGTTTTTTTCTGGATTCTAGTCGTTTTTTGTGAGGATTCTTTTAAGAAAAACTTCAAAGGAAAATATTCCCAAAAAAACAAGAAGATATATGAAAGATTCGACAGAATTTATAACTTTCGGATTCTGAAAAAAACGTGGACAAAGTCCAGTAGGATTTTTTAAAGGGAACAACAAGGTAAGATTTATGTTGTTTTTTTTGGTAAACAACAAGCTTTGTTTGTTTCGGTAATAATTTACTGAAATCTTTGATAATTTTTTCTCTTGTTTCCACTCAGTTTGTAAATGTCACAAAATACACAACATGAATTTTAAAACATAGCGGTTTTTTTCGTTGGTTTTTTGAGGAAAATTTCCATTGGTGAATGATGATTAGCGGAATTTTTTTCTTCTTCACTACAGGATTTATGAAGGTCTGGTGTGTGGTGGTGCTTGGATGAAGGATAAAACAACCATGCACCGGATCTTGTTGTTCTTGTTTTTTATGTGTGTGTGTGCGTGTATGTTTAATGAATCTTGCACTCTGTCAATCATTCCATTGAAATTAATGATGATGATGCTTGTTTCTGGTAATATGGCATTGCACCGCTATACAAGCCAGACAGATAGACACACCACATGTATGCACCTAAATGTGGTTCTCTATTGGATGATTAACCTGGAGACAGGAACCTTCAAGCCAACTCTATCTGTGAATACAACACTTACGTTTTGTACATTATTCTCGCTTCAAACTAGCATTCGTTTTTTTTGTTGTATATGTGTGTGTAAAAAATGAATTTCATTTTGTTACAATGAAACCAACTAAGCCAGTCAAAATATACAAAAAAAAGGCAGAGCAAGAAGAAAAAAATTCTCGCTTCTAAATTGATTTGTAACGCACTTTGCTTTTGTTTGTTTGTTCAGGTTGAATTCGTTTTTTTCATTCGAGCTGTTGCTGAGGGGAGGATAAACGAGGAATATTTCCACATGCACCCATTGACATTCTTTTTTTCACTAATTTTGTTTGTTTGTTTTTTCTATTCATTTGACCTCGGTCGTTCAGGAAGTTGGAATAATATTATTAATATTATTGATGAGTTTCAGATTTCCGGTCGTATACTAGAATCTTCAGAGTGCAGTTAAGTGCAAAGTGCATTTCAAATGGTCTCTGGCTCTCTTTTTTAGAGGGGACATTTTTTATATAAAAGTGCAAAAAAATAACCTAGAGGGCAATGAACATGCATTTGGTGACCTGATCACAACTAGATACTTGTTATTATTATTCAACCTTTGACCTCTCTCACTCTGCAATCCATATTCAACAACGTCATTGCATATATCTCTTCTGGAAAGTTTTTTTCCTTTGCACCAAAAAAAAATTGCGATTGCTCGAACCTCCCTCCCTTAGAACAAACATCCATGGTTTTTTAAAGCAGCACGTATGCTTGCTTGTGTATTTTTTTTGTAATTTATTATTTGATTGACTGGTGGCTGGTGGTCTGTGATTCATCATCATCTCCTCATTGATCACTGAATGATGTGAATGCTTCATTATTTTCTCTGTTTGTAAATTTTTTCTTGTTTTTCATTGGTTCTTTCATATTCCTATTCTCCACCTTTTTCTTTTTTATTTTTTATTTTCACACTATTTAAAGAAAAATAGAAGGCGGGGCTTAAGGGTTTGCTGTCCGGTTTATTGATTATTATTGGTCAGCCAAAAGCAAAAAAAATATAAGAAAAACAAAAAAAAAATTATTACTACGTGATCTACGGATTTTGTTGATGGAGAATATTGCTACAATTTGACAACAAGTGCTTGTTTTTTTGTTGTTGTTTGTGGCTCATTGACAATTGTGCTGATCAGAACAACGTGAACTGAAATTATAAAAAAAATTAAGACATTGGATCACACACACACTAACAGAAAATGAGAGAAAAATCGTGAGACCAAGATTGTTCAAAGCTGGTTCGTGTCCAATATTGGCTTGTTTGTGGTGGTTCTGTTTGGTCGGTTTTTTGGTTTTGTTTTGTAAATATATAACTTGCGCAGCTATGCGAAACATACACAACACTCAGACAATCACAAACAAAATCTACACCAAGATATGCAAATTAGTTTGTTTAGTTTGGACAACAGAAAATCATTAAGAAAAATCCACAACCAACCAACTAACTAGACCAAGGACCGCACACAATGAGAGTGAGAGACAGACCTGTCTGCGCATTGTTGCGCACGAGAGAAAAAAGAGACAAAAGTCACGTGTTCGTGTGAACATTGATACACGTTGCTGCTGGAAAAAGTCACAATATTTTTCCAATTCATTCATTCGATTTCAATTTTGGTGGTGATTCATGTGAATGAGACGATTCAACATGCTGTATACTAGAACATAGCTAGCGCAGCCAGTCAGGTGACTGATTACTAGACTGACTGCGCTAGTTTATTCCGTCTTATGACTAGAGAGAGTGAGACTGATCAATCAATTCATTTTCAAATGAAAATGATCTCTTACTTTATTATTCAAATCAGCTAACTAAAAAGTCAGGTGCTGTCAAGAGCATTCTCACTCTCTCAAAAAAACATTTTGTTTTCAAATATTTAAAAAAACTGGCGCAGCAAGGTTTTATATTGAGACCAATTTTGTTTCTAATTGTAAACGATGATGATTTTGATGATTTGACTACTACCAAATTAACAATTAACCAATCAAACATCATCGATAGAAAAAAGTGATCAACAACAACATCAAATTAATTAACTAAATGCTTGATTGAATGGCTGAATAATTTTACTAGTTTGCCAAACATCCAATCATCAATCGATCGATCGATGATGATCAAAAAGAAATATGCCGCCCATGAATCAATCAACCAAAAAAAACTAATTGATTGATTTGATTGGTTGATTGATTGGAATCCCAACAGCAACTATAAAAAACCCTGGTAAAAAATGAAAAACTTCCGGTAAATTTTCGGTTGTTAGCCAAAAAAATGTGCTCACCAAACATGATTCACCATGAAAAACAAAATTCCGTGCGATGATGATTCAACCAGTTGAGAAAATTAACGAGAACTTGATTTATATTTGATAGCTACTTACGAGGGTTATTTTTTACTTTGCATTCAACAAAAATAGCATGCTGATTCGATTTGTGTTGGATTGAGTTCGACTTTGAATTTTTTCTCATTGGTTTGTAATGTGGTTTGGTTTTGGTTAATCTCAAAGCAAAGTCATGTTTGCAATTGGACCATGTGTCTGTGTTTGTGATATATGGATACGATAACAATATTTCTTGACTATGACTCACCACTGTGAGCTGATGTTTTTCGACAAAAATTTTGTTTTTTGCCTGCAAACCTAACTATGAAATTTAACCAACAACGAGGAATCCTACTTCTGGAATCTTGGTGACACCCACCTTATTCATAAACAATCTAATGGATGAGTAGATGATTATGGTGAAAATTTGTTGAAGATACTTTGCTATGGTTTCGAGGTTAACAGAGATTATAATTGCTTTCTCTATGTCAAGGCTTATATTTTATTATTTAAAAAGAGGGTGGTAAAATATGGTTAGGGAAAATTAACGAGGATTTTTACGCAGTTTATACAATGGGCACAAAAAAGTACAGTTTTTTGGAATGATTTCATTGCATTTTTTGCTGCTGTTTTTTGTTGTGTGTGTGTGTGTGATAATCCATATCCGACTGCTTTATTATGCTTGTTTTTTGTGGTGTACAAATTTTCTATGTGTCTGGTTGAATGTGAGTGTGATTTTTTTAGTGATTTGGGACTGATATAATAGGAAATAATAGTCATTGAAACAAAAAAACTGGAGAGATGATAAGATACAATGTATCAAGGTCTTTTATTGTATCTTTTTTGTGGTTGTTGAGATCTCGACCAACTAATAGTGTTTTTTAAACCAAAAAAAAAAAACTTTTTTTGATGATTTGTGCCAATGTTATAATATGATTTTTTTTATAAAAAAATATAACCAGAGAAAAAAATCAGCTTAAATTTTTGAAACAGAGGATTTTTGTTTGGATGGTTTTTAAATGTTTTTTTTTTTGGATCTTATAGTTTTGATTGTCTGGTTACGAAAAGCCTTGTTTTTTTGTTGTTGTTATATCTTGCCTTGAATCATCAACCGTTTTGTTATGCTGTTGTTGTTGTTTCAACGGAAAAAAATCTTCATTGGAAAAAACAGAAAAATCATCATGATCATTCACAAACATATGATCAAATGATGATTTTTTTCTGTGTTCATAGAAAAAACTACACTAGAAAAAAAACAAAATCAATGCCTCCATTCAAGGTTATAAGCTTACAATCAAATGAAAACAAAATCGTCTTTTTTATGAGAATCGTAAGCACATAAATTCTTCTTTTTAAAGGGGAGTAATTTACAAAAGGTTCAAGGTTTTAATTCATAAAAATCCCAAAAAAATTAATAAAAACACGAGCTCAAAACACGTGTTAGCTGACTGATTGAAAAGATTTTTGTCATAAAGATTATGATCGAATCATGATCGTCATTAAAAGTGAAAATTGTCCCTAACCCTTCACAAAAACCGATGTGGTGATAACATCTTCAAACAAAATGAGATGATGTTTTTTTTAATGTTGTTTTTTTTTGAATTTCATCAGCAAAATAAAGAAAAAGGTTTAAAGAACCGTTTTTGCAATTCTGCTTCAATAATAAAGTTCTTCATTTTTTAAAAATATCTTAGAAACAACAAAAAAAAATTAATTTATAAAGATGCTTTGAGATGATGAGCCAAAGCCACACAGGTAGATCCTTTTTCAAAGCATCTTCTTTCATCTTTTTTCATTGGATTGAATGATGTTTCGTTTCGTTTCGTTTCGTTCTTCATCTGCCAGGTAGAAAATGAAGAAGAAACATTAGAGCCAGAAACAAACCACAAAAACTGTCAGATTGTTTGACGAAGACGAATACGTGGTCGTCGTCATTTTGTGTGGCCAGTCACTAGTCAAGCAATCTATTCAGCAAGCTCATCTCGTTCTTGTTGTTGTTTTCTTTGGCAGCTAATTAATTAAAATAACACGAAAAACATTTCACAAACAAAACATCAAGAAGAACAAAAAAATAAGGAAAACGAAGATATTTTTAGGATACAAACAAAAGGGGGCGGGGAATAAATATATTTTTTCGTTGTTGTTAGTGAATGAGAATGAACAAAATACAATGAAAATAACCAATCCAGACGGGCATCAAAATGATTAATCTTTCTCGCTTATTCATTCTTGTGAACAATCTCACGGCACACACACAGACAAACAGACACTTGTTTGAAGATATTCTTTCTCTCTCTCTCTCTCTCTCTCTCTCGTTAATTTTCCAATAAGTTACCACAAAAAAAGTTGGTATGGTTAATTAGAATAACCACAACAGGGGGTGATGATGTATAACTTTTTTTGGTGGGTGTGTTCTCTCCTCTTCTCCGTGGCCAGCAATCAACATCTTTTTGGCTTGTTATTTTAATTTGGTTTTCTTTTTTTTGTTCTCACCTTTTTTTCTTGTTCTTGATTACGCAAGCTTAGTTTTTTAAAAAGAATGCGCAACCAGGTTGTGTTCTTTGACCACTTGTTGCATTCAAAACACGATGATTTTTTGCTGTGTTCTTGTTTTTGTATTTTTTTGACAGATTTCTCGTTGGCGTTTGATTTGGTTTTTATTTCTTTTAAGTTAGTATGTTTGTTAAGATTCGTGATTGTTTATTTATTTAAATTGTTTGTTTTTGGTTGCATGTTTTTTTGGCGGGTTTTTTCCTCCTTTTCACTTGAAAATAAAAAAAAACAGAAAACCACAAAAAGAAATAAGCAAAAAAGTTGATGAGTTATGCGTCAAAAGTGAGGTGTCAGTTAGTCAGCCAGGTAAAAAACAAAAAAAAAATATAATAGGCAATTATAAAGCCAAATCTTTGAGAACCACTTGGCAAAGTGAACCACCCACCCACAAGCAACCTTTAGCCTCAATTCCCCTTTGTCCTTGTTGTTTTGCCCTTTTAATATTTCTCATTTCTAATGGAAACACTCCATCATTCATTCACTTAGAAATCATTCACCTACCGATCTATCATTTTCATGTTGGTTATTTCGTTTTTTGTTTGGTAAGGTGGTTATATACCCTGCCCCAACCAAAATAGTATGATATTATGAAATAACCTCGGAAGGTGGTCCTGATCACATTGCAATCTTTTTTTCTTTTCTTGGCCGCATCAATTTTTTTCCTCTTGCTTGTTGTATTTTTTTGCTGATTTTATTTCAATTCGTATTGTTTTATTTTTTTTGGCTGCTGCCAGTTCTGTATTATTATATATCTTTTTACCAGTTTGTTGTCTTATGTAATTTTCAACTACAACAAGAATGATGATGATGATTTGAAGTGAATGAGCAAACTAGAGAAAAACACATTGCATGCTGTCCGAATGTGACTGTGTGAGTGAGTGAGAGAGCGAGATTGGGGGTGGTGAAATGGGGATTGCTAACTCTCTCACGATTATTCTTATTATTATTTAAGCATCTTTTCTTCTTTTGTCTTTGACAAGTGTGTTATTTTTCGCTTGTTCCTTTTTGGTTAGTATTTTTTTCTTCCTCCTCCCCCAACGTTCAAGAAAAAAAAATCTCCAATCAAAATCATCTTCATGGGGGCGTGCACCACCACCACCACAAACATATACACACGGAGTTGATTGATCGTTCGGTTGATTGGTCAAGATATCTTTTCATAAAAAAAATAACCAAAATTGTTTTTTGTTGTTCTTATATTTTTGTTGTTAAGCTGTCTATGTATACCTGAGTGAGTGTGTGTGAGCGCTCCGCCCATTTCGTTAGTTATTTAATAATCAAGCCTTTTAATTAATGCTTAATTAATGAATTAATGAATTAATTTATTATTCACTTTGGTTTGTTTGTTCGTTCGTATCTGTGAGGCAAGCGCACTCAAAGTTAGCTTTTTTGTTTGTTCTTTTTTTTATTTTTTGATTTATAACTTGCGCGACTTGCGCGATAACAACAACAAATTGTATTCAAAGGGAATGAATGAATGATGCAACAAGCTAGCCAACAAGAAGGGAAGAAAGCAAAAAGGAAACGGGGGTCTTTTTTTGGTAAATTTTGTCTGATTTTCATTTTTATGGCTCATATTACGTTTTGCGACCAACTTTTTTGTTGCATGTGATGCTTAGTGGTGTTTGGCGCGATACCCCAAAAAAGCCAACCTCAACATCAAACACATTTTAATAGCTAGAAGAAGGATAAAGTTGGGTGTTTGCTTATCGCGGGAGGCGTGTCTTCACCCTCATATCTTATCAAACAAATCATTTATATTTGAAAGTCAGCATATGTCTAATTTATCATTCACAAATGGATGCTGCGATGATGGTGGTGGTGGTGGCTGGATTGCAGCAAGCATGTGAACATCACATCTCGTCTCACAAACAGCAGTTTCTCATCATCAAGTGACTCTGTTGATGATAAATAAGCATATTTTGTTGTTGTTTGTTTGTTGGAGGGTTGCCAAAAATCTCAATCAGTCACAAGAAAAGTATCCCAAGTGAATCATCGAAAAAGTATGGTAAGCATGTGTTCAATGAATGAAATGGCAACCCATCCTCCTCCATCATCATCATCATCATCTCCTGTTCGTCATCGCAATGGTCTTGCAATGGTTTGTCGCTGCCACCGTCGCAACCAGCCAACCAACCACCAACCACCACCGCAATCAGCGACAAGCGACCTCGAACTTTTTCAATGTCCGTTTTCAAGGTCTCATGTGATTTTCTGCATGCAGCAGCCAAATGCAAACATTCACAACACACACACACAATTTGCTTGCTTGTTTGCTTGCATGGTTGTTGTTGCTGCATCTACATGCTGCAAACATCCCAAAAACGTGTATTTATTCGTCTTGTTTTGCTACAAACAAGCAATACAACCAACGCGCGCGCACAGGGTATATATACATTTAATTCTAAACTTATGAATCATTTAACATTCAAAGAATTATGGCTCAAAATTAACAAGAAACTTCAATTCTGGCGGGCTTTCTTATTGATTCAGCCATTGGCCAAGCATCATTCATATTTGATTGCATCCACTTGTGAGTATGCGCACACTGCCCAACAAAAACAATCCTATACATTCAAGACAGCGAGAGAGTGTGATGAACGAATAATGGATGTTGAATAATAATAATAAATAATAACCAGCCAGCCAGCCAACGATCTTTCTTCAGTTCACTTGGTTCACAGAATTGGCCACAAACAAAAAAGAATTAACTAAGCTTGGTTAAGTGCAACTTTATAGTGTTGAAAGAGTTAAGTCTCCAGCCAAAAAAAAAAAAATTATAAAAAAAATCTACGACGACCACTTTCACTGTTGTACCTTTCTTTTTTTATGAAGCAGCCAATCAAAAGAAAAAAATTTCAGGTGTGCAACAAAATCACAAACGAGGGGCAGACAGTGAGCGAGCGAGAGAGAGCGGGAGAAAAGGGTTCTTTCACCTGTCCGCCAAAAAAAAACAAAAACAAAAAATCCGTGTGCAATAACAACAACACAACAGAATGAATCAGACCGAAAAAAATAGTGAAAGGGTTAAAAATCATCAGGTTTTAAAAGGGGTTTGCATATGCTGCCATTTAATTTTCTTTTGATGCTTAAATATATAAAAATAATAAATTAAACATCCCAATCAGATGTTGAAATAACATAACAACATTACATTACATTACATAACATAACATAACAACCATATGATTCACAAACAGCATTACGTAATTGTAAATTAAACAACATTCTTCTTATTTTTGTTGATATTTATGGAGTAATTTAGCATTGTTTTTTTTATATAATGTTGATTGAAGGTAACCTAACCCCCTAGCCTAAACCATTATCTCATCATTAATTGACCATCATCATCAACAACAGCAGCAGATGATGACCAAAACAACCAGCAATTAATAATAATAACAACAGCGGATGTTGTTTGCTTGTTGATTGACTAATTAGTATTCGTTAATTAGGTTCGGTTGTTGATTTGATTAAATTTTTTTTGCTGTTGTTGTTGTGTTGCTTTTTAATGCTCCGCCCACTTCAGAAATATGTAATCTGTTTTTTTTGGTTTAAAAAAGGATTCTTTGGAAAAATGCGTAGGATTTTTGGATCCAATTTTGTGTGGTTAAATGCAACCTAAAAACACCTATTTTTGTGGTCACAAGATGATTTTTTCGATGATTCAAGCTTGTTCATCATCAAAAAAATCATCGAATGATAATAATAATCATCGATTGATTCGATTTCTTGATGATGCATTAGTCGGACATCGATCGTATCCTTGGAGAGAGATTATTTTTATTTTTATTTTTTTGGCTGGGTAATATATTCTTTTGATGTTCTTTTGGATAATAATTATGGATTCATGGATTCTAGTCATCGTTCGTAGTCGTCGCCGTCGTCGTATTCGTCTTGGTCGCAAAGGATAATGATTATGGATGGATAATGATCATCACCACCATCACCATCATCATCCGACCATGATGATCATCAAGCAGACTGTTGCTGTTGGTGATGTCTAACCTGTAGCTGATTGGTAATCCATTCATTCCATCCGCCCATTCAACCAGCCAATGATCTTTCCATTTCTCTCACAACACACACACTTAAACAAACAACCAATCAACATCCTTTTTTATATAGTAGGCACCGCCTCCTTTTTTTCCTAAACAAACAATCATTTGACGAACAACAACAAAAAACGCATTAACTACCCGCAAAAAAATAATAATCAAAAAAATTCTTTAAAAAAATTATTATTTTTGTTTATATGTCCATTTTTCAACATTCCAGGAGGGCTGGGCTAATGGCCAAAAAAGAGGCGGAGCTTAAAATTGAATTCTTGGATGTTAAAAAAAATAATTTTTCTTATTTGATCAAATTGAAAAGTTTTTTTTTCGAGAAAAAATCGAATTGAATTAAATTTGATTTTGAGATGATTGACCCGATATACAACTAACTTTATTTCCTAAACCTTAAATCTTTGAATTGAGATTATGTTTTTGCATAACTTGCGCAGCATTTTTTTACAACTTGCTGAATCTCAGTAAAATCAAAGTAATCATCATCAAAAAAAAGATTTCGTTTTCAATGGCGTTATAAGCTGTTGAATTGTTTGAAAACGTTTTTGAATCGATCGATTCGTTTGGTTTTAAACAAGCAAACAGGCAAACAACATCGCAGACAAAATATCACGGAATCATGTCATGCTTGAATGGAATATCACAATTCAATCGATCTTTTGTAAATAATAATAATAATAAAAACAAAATGTCATCTTGCGCGGCTTGCTGGGTAAGAATTATGTTGGGTGAGTGAGTGAGAGAGAGAGAGAGAGTTCGGCGAACTTGCAAAATAACTCTTTTGTTTTGTTTTTGAAAATTAGTGGATGTTATTTGTTATTGTTTTTTCCTCATATTTTCTCCGTTTTGTATTTTGTTTTTGTTTTTTTGGTTAGCAGTCAAGCTGACATTGAAAACAGCATTCACACACACAACTGGTTGTTGTCAAGCACGCGTTTTTTGGTGATTTGCACGCGTTTTCAAACAAAAAAAACATCAAAAAAATCATCTTTTGTTTTTGTTTAATTGCCCAGTCTGTCTGGCTGGTTGGATGTTCAAGTTGAAGGCCAAGGATCACTGTTGTTCGATACTTTTGTAGCTATTTTCTCTTTCTCTATTGCTCTCTTTCTCTCTCTCAAGCTCCCATCCTATGGAACATAAGCACGTTTTTTTAAAAAACAACAAACACTCCCAGTCTGCTGTAATTTCGCTACTTTTTCTTCTTCTCTTCTTTTAAAAGCCCATTGTAATGTAGCGTTTTATTATCCTTCATCATCATGAAAAAAATGAAGGAAAAAATCGCTACATTACAGAAAAAAAACAAAAACAAAAGCAAAAGAAGTTGGCGCCATAAGTCG
>JAOWBP010076435.1:0-24537 GCA_028571105.1 Tragopan temminckii
TACTGCATGTCCAATGCAACTTTACATTACACCCCCCCCAGGTCTCTCAGGAGTCTCCCTGTGGTAAATCACTGGGATGAGGTTTTTCTGAGAAACCTGGCTAACAGGTCAAGAGCCCAAGGCAGACATGCACAAGGCATGATGATGCTTTTGGTTTCCTGTTGTCCCTCAACAACAACAACAAATCCAACAAACCAAATCAAATCATAAAATAAACTAAAAAAAACAACCAACAAAACAAGAAACATTTCAAAAGGAAAGCAATACTTTGTTACTGCTGAAACTTTAATATGACAACCACAAACAAACATAAGCACATCTCCTTATTACAAAAACAAAAGAACCCAACCCACCTGCTGTCCAGCTAAATGCAAACTTACTTTTACTTGAGATCAGTAAAGCAGTAAGAGTATCAAGGATAGCTATGAGTTTTGAACATAGACACCTTGGTTTAGAGATACCTGAGCAGCAGATCAGGCCTCTTCTCTCTCCCCAAAGCAGGTCATCTTCAGGACCTAGCCCATTCATAGCCAAGATACGCATATACTCATTCTTCTGCATGTGTTTGCTCTTTACTTACACTCTGAGAAGGCCTGAAATGGACCTTCAGCATTTCAAAATGCTTTTCTTATTAAAAAGAAACAGTGGTAAATTAAACAGATGTTTCAAGCAGATAAAGATCCTAGCTGTCTTTTGCTTCAGAAAATTAACAGTATTAAGAATCACCTGCAGTTACTTCAAGATTCATTTTAAGAGTGAAAATGGGAATGTACTGTAGCTACATAGCATGCTCTTCTTGGTAGAAGAGATTACACAAACAATTTTAAAGCTTGCTTGGAGAACCAGCCAGCATATCACTCAGGTCAATTATTTGCTATGCTACAAACACATCAGGATAACAACACAGTGAGGGATTGTAAGGCAATATTGTTTCCCCAGAAGCCTTTGTCTTACAAGGTAATTTATGACCTGTTCTGGAATCCAGTCTTTACAAAACCATAAATTCACACTTGCACTCAACTTCAAAGGGACCATTATCAGTAAAGGTGGCAGAAGGCATCAGACTGCTGCAAGCTAGATAAACAGATAAGTGAGACTTTCATGGCTTTCTCCTCTGGGTCTGCTAACAGGACAAAGGCACCTAAAGGTACAGCTGCTCCTCAGCATTTGGCCCTGCTATTTGCAAACTTCACCACTTAATGTGCTACTTCCCTTTTACAACGTGAAGGAAGCCTTACTCACTCAGGTGCAAAAACTCGCAGTACTAACTGAGCTTTGAAAGCTCTCTCAATACCCTATCAACGCTTACCTAGGAGCTAGCGCTCTGCCATGAACACAATCACATGTAAAGCAAACACCAAGAAATAACAAATCAACAAGCAGTCAACGCTTGGCATCCCAAAGTAAAATAAAATGCAAGCTCTGCAGAGCAGTTGGCTTTAATTGACATACGGTGCTGACAACTGGAAAGCTTTTCAGGGCTTTCACAGTGTTGCCTGCTCTCTAGAGCTGGATAAGAAGAGCTTGTGTTGCCACCAATGCTGCTAACTTGGGCCGAGCCCTCTTGCTGAATGTAGTGCATCAGGGGCCTGCAGGGAGGGCTGCATACAGAAATACGCTCAGACTCATACTCACTGCCTTTCAAACTAAAGCCTGCCAATTTTGAGACAATCATTTTAGACATGCTGAGAATTCACAGCCCCATATACTTGAAAACAATACTCCAATAATTCCACTTTGCTGGAGCAACAAAGGGGTGCTAGGGAAAGCAGGCAGCTGTCCCAGGTGATTAACCGTTGTGGTTACCAGCAATCTGCCTGATTAGCCACCCAGACAGCCTGGGCTAGAGCAGTAGCTATTGACAGAGAGCAGTGCCTAAGAAGCACTCCCTTGCTGACATTTAAAACTCCCACCTACCCTTCCATCACTTCCAGATTAATTAGCTAATGTTTGCACAGTGTTATGAAGATACAAAGAGCTGAGCCCAATCATGGCTGCTGTCCAGAATTACTTCTAATTACTGTACTGAAAGTGAACACGGTATTGCTATGGAAAGGTGTGAAGGTACAGAGCAAATGTCTTTTTTTTTCCAGTGCAACTGTCCAGCAGCAATAGGGAAATTGGGCAGTGCAGGTAGAGAAATGAAGGTACCCTCTCGTGGAGGGCCATCAATCTACTAACCATGGTTTTCATCTCAGATCCATGCAGAACTGTCTTCCGGCTGAACTTCAGTTCTTTCTGGGATAGACTAGAGAATGTGTGCTTACTTCAGTTCTCTGCACTGAGAGAAATTTAGGATCACAAGATTTGTACCTGTGGCAGACAAACGGGCGTAGTAAAAATATTCTGTGTGCTAAGATTATTGAGGGAACCTTACTGAAGGGCTGGATGGCAGGTTCAATAACAGCGGTGTTTGCTAAACTCATTGCTCTGGAAGCCAGCCCTTAATACAACTGTTGTCCACGCTATGGCTTCGTCATTTTAGTTGAAGCTATTAAGACATCAGTGGCAAAATCAGTTGGTGTTTCTTAGACATTTCTTTGGCCTGGATAGGTGAAGGAGCCTGTGCTGTCTCCATTCATGAACAAACTTTCTTCCTCACATCAGATGCACAGTAGAAACATCCAAGTAACTTTGAGGCCAGTGAAAGTTTTGCTAGGAACTGGATACGCAGGTATCCTATTTCCTTAATTTCTACAGTTATTTTGAAGCATTGAAAAGAAGTACTATCACACTTCCTTGAAACTCTAGTAAGAATTACGAGCATTTAACTTACAGCACTCCACCCTACCAGAAAAGATGTTGGACTTCATGGAGAGGCACCTTGCCGAATCCTGGGGAACTCCTGCTTGTCACAGGAACATTGCTCCCCAGGATAAGACACTGCCTTAAGGGGCCAGAGTTTGCTGCAACAGAATAATTGCTCAAATGTTTTAGACTGCTGTTAAACAAAAAGAATACCTGAAAAATCTACATGCTTTGCAGATTGGCACGACCTGGTATTTTAGCCACAGCCCATCACCAGTCAACTGCGTCTGCAGCTGCTTTCCCAGAACTCCGTCACAAATTTCCCACTTTACAGTTTATTAAATAAAAGCAATCGTACTTTAAGAGACCCAAGAAATTGCTTGCACATGAAAAAAGACTAACAGATGGACAGCTGTGAATGATGTTGAGTACAAGTATTCCAGTGACAGTAACCAACTGGGAAACCTCAGTTTCCCTCCATGACTTCTACCTGTGCTTAAAATATATCCTATTCAGGAGGAAACTGCTGCTCTTGTCAGCAGCATTCAAGAAATTGTAATATGTGCTGGACAGCCATACTAAGCAAGACATAGTGATTTGCCCCCTTAATTTTCAAATAAGAGCAAAAATCCTTGAATCACTCATGTAGGAACAGTTAATTAACTCGGGGCAGGGGGAGGAGGGGAAGCAAACACAAACCTAGGTGGGGAATAAAGCCACAACCTCAGGATAAGGAATAATGAGGGGGGAAATTCCCCAGATTCCCTCAAAGACCATTTTCAGTTCTATGTGTCTCAGACTGCTCTTTCTTGAAAGACAAACTCCAGACTCAAGCCAAAACTGACCAAGTAGGACACCTCAGGATCTGAAGCAAAAGGAGGCTCATAGGTAACAGTAACAGCAGCCCCTGCTCTGCTTTGGGAACCACGTTTGAACACTGATCTTCCTTTTCGTCCGCTCCACTTTCTCTATGCCAGAACCCAAAGAACAGAGCAATCTTGGCAATCACTAAGGTGGGTGCCTTGCTACATACTCTCAGCTGCCACTCCAGCAGTGCAGAACGTAGACTGCAATGTCACAAAAACTAGTTTGGTCACATACCTCTAACACAAACAGATTAACTAGAAGATTATATGTGTGTGTGCATGTCTGTGTTTGGTTTAGTGAACACACTTAAATCTGTTCGATCCTATCGTACATTTTATGTCCTGCAAGTATGAAAATATTTATTACTATCTGCAATAGTTGTATGCTACGATCCTTGGGAGTTCCTTCCGATTTGGGGAATTGTATGATTCTATGAATATGTGAGCTCATAGGTCTCTCTATCCAGACACTGAACATCTGTTTCAAGTGGTGACAGTATTTATTATCATCCCAAAGCACAGTGATGCTCTATGCCTTTTGTAAAGCTACTACATATGCTGGCTTTTTTTCTGCTGTTACCCATGCTGTATTTTGGGTTTTCCTTACTCCTTCACTCTCACGAGAATAAAGAACAAAAGGAAGACCTGCAAGCTTTCCCTCCACATTTCCTCTCGATCTCTGAAGTATTACAGAAAAAGAAGCAGCAGAATCAACACTCATCAAGCAAACGAGTAGCCTTGAAAATTGAAAAGTGACAAAATATTATGTTCTGTTTATTTACTGTTTGCCACTTGCCAGCAGTGTAAGCTTATGATATAAACACAAGTGACTTCCACTAGGCTTGCATTTTAAAATGGAAATCTTGTTGCAGGATATCCATTTCCAGTAGTGCTGGTGAGGAAAGTGGGGTGAGTACAGTTATTCTCAGATAGGAAAGACAACTTGATACCAGTGTAACAATATTAAATGTGTTTTAGTAGGTTTTAGACACACACAGACTCCACACAAATCACGTGTGTGTGTGTGTGTTCCTCTTCATTCCTGAATGTGCTCCAGTGTAAAATGTTGGGCTTGTATGTAGGTTCTATTTTAAATACATGAGAAATATCTATTTGTACCAGTTAACTAGACATTTCATACTGGAATATACCTCTCCTCATAAACACACACCTATGAGCTTCACTCTGAACTGATACACATACACTGAGTGCTGATGTGATAACCAAAGACTCCAGCTATATTCCCATAGTATTTTTTGGAAAAAAAATGTAAAATGTATTTTAGTACACATTAGTCCTTCCTGAGCAATATTTAGATATTACAGTGACATCCCATTCCTGTATTTCTCAGTCAGCTTCTCATACTGCGCTCAAAACTTCTCTTGAACAGAGCTTAAATGATTAAAACTCCCTGGAGGAACATTTCAGTCTGAAGGCTCATGAGCAGCACATCAGTGGGTGACTGACAGCTGCTAGGAACACACAGCTGGGAGGGAGAGCTGGACTCTGCTTGCCCACGGAACAGATAAACCTCAGCTGCTTTAGAGCAAGGAGTAAGAAATCTCACAAAAGGGAGATAAGGGATAATAGTCCATCCTGCCGATGAGGTCTCACCCCATCTCCTCTCAAACACTGACACTGCTGTGCTGCTGAAGGTGCCGTGGCTACACCCAGCCTATTTAGGGTCACGCAAGCTGACATGCGTTGACAGCCCCCTCAGTCCATGTGAGCCCTGCTGCAGAGGGACAGACTCCAGGCACGCACAGTTTGCTTCCTTAGCCTGCAACTCACTAATCCCTGCCTTTGAAAACTCTCAGTGAATGCTCAATCCCATGAGCAGAAAGACTCTGAGCAAGTCAATGCAGTCCCTCGTCCTCACACTGTGCTGCATTCAGAAAGAAACTCCATAAACTACAGTTTAGTTCACTCAGTGAGATAAAATGTCATTAAACTACCATCGGTTTTGCAGCAAAAATAATGGATTATTTCATTAACTGGTGCGATGTTTTACTTTTAGTAACACGTCTGGTATGACTCTTGTAGAGATCAAAGCTTTTAAGAAGACAGCAAACCCCAGGAAAGTTCAATGACAGTATTGTATCACAATTCTATTTATTTATTCATTTAACAAAGTCAGGAGTAAACGTGAAAGTTTTCTTTTGCAGTTCAGTATGCAGAGCTTTATTTAAGTGACACAGGTTCTCACCTTCACCAAACAAAAATGCATCTAATCGGATGCAGCACTTTGCACTGCTTTGCATGAAGATTAAAGCCGTTAAAGATAATTACGACAAAAATTAACAGAGCAGTGAAAGGAAAAGCCTGTCAAATACTCTCAAAACAGCTGACTTACGAGCACAGAAAGGAAAAAAATAAGCCTTACAAACTCACTAAGTGCAAGTTCTAAAAGTGAACAACCAGCATTTAACTGGCACTACAAAAAAAAAAAATATCCCCTCTGAGCATCACAGTTCTCCTTTCAGGAGACTGGAAGTTAAGTCTGTTTTGCACGGTTAAAGGAAGAAAGTTAGGCCTTCTCCTGGGAGCAGCTGTGACCTGCTCACCACCAACAGTTATAATACCAACATCCACAGAACTCCCATTAACAAGCCAATGCATCACTGCTTCCCACATCTTGTCTGTTAGCTTACTGAGCACAGGGGTTGCACTCTAAGTGCCTGAGTGCCACAAATCACGGGCTAAAATGGTCCTGCCTCTTCAAAGGGGAAGGAAGAAGATAGGGGGGAGGGGGAGAAAGAGGGTGCACAAGAGGGAGGAGAGATGCTTAAAGTGATTTATGACCCCCCTTCGAGAACAAGCCAGACGTAGGCAAAGATTTTTTTGCACCTGGACCATTATGAAGCAAGAAGGATGATCTCTCAAGGAGCAGAAGACATTCAAATGTACAAGTCAGAGATTAGGATGATTCAATCTTCCCTAGGATCAGCCCAGCTTAAAGAAAAGAAAAATTCTGGGAAAAAAATATACATTCACAGTAAAAGGGAAAGGAGATTAGTAAACAGGAGGTCTCGTGTATTCAAAGTACTAATTCAGAACTTCTCTCTCTAAGGCACTCAAGAAACATTTTAATTGTCTGACTTTGCATTCAAAAACCTTGTTTGCAACTCTTAATTGCAGGCAGCTTTGAACAAATAATTGAAATGCATGACTTGTGAGGCCTGCTTAAACAATTATAATGTGCTTTGCCAATAGGTGCTTTGTCCCATTCTCCTCCCCCCATCTTTTCCATAATGAAAATGAGCTTACACGATATTTGGAGCAAAGTTAAAACTGTGCTAATTTGCAGCCCGGAGATCTGGGACTGTGACAGTGGCTGTACCTGGATGACTGCTGATATCAGCAAAAAATGCACTAATAGTTCAACTGAATGCAAAGAAGACCTTTTCATTTTCTGCTGAGAGCAACCCACTGGGAGATCCTTTTCTAAATACAAATCCTTCATGTCTGTTAGTTTTGCATTTCCTAAGATTTATGGAGATATTTTCCAGAAAATTCCCTTTGTATGTATTCAGCAGCATCTCTAATATATATATATACACACATACACATATATAAAATCTTTCCAAAGCAGATTTATAAACATAAGTAAAATCGTACCATTTTCAGAAGGCTCAAACTATTTTGGCATGGTATAGTCCAAACTGTTCTAGTTACCGTGTTCCTAAAGCCATAACAATCTACAAAATGGAGTGTATCAGTGGCTATTTCACATTTGTCCTTCTCCAGAGAACATACATGTCCTCATTCCTATCCCTGAAGTTAACTGTGCTTTTGTGATAAAGTTGAAATTTGTTCAAGACACGTTACTTAAAGCCATAACCTACAACAGCCTCCTTCCATATTGCTTTCTTTTCACTCCATTGGAAAGTATTTTACATTCTCATTTTGATGTCTGAATATATGGAGGTCTAATCCATGTTGGGAATGATTCAAGCACATTAAAAAGAACATCTTACCTCAAATGCTTTTTAGTGATGAGCGCAGCCAATTCACTGGTTCTAAACTGGTTCTTAGAATATTATTTTCACTTCAGTATGTTCAATTTCTAATGTGCAAACAAGCAGTGCCCTTGTACTCCCAAGTAATGCACTTTGCAATCGGGACTACCTACAATTGCCAGAATCAGGAGTGTATGTATTTCAAGGACGGAGGAGAGCAACTGATAAAAGAGTAATCCCTCTTCACTCCCTTTCAGGCCCTTTCCCCTCTGCATTAAGGCTTTCAGCTGGTTACAGCCACTCACTGCAGCTACACAGCCTCCTGCACCTCCAGCAGAGACTTGGCCTTTAGCAGACGTGTCTGAAAACTCATAGTTTTAGGTTAAGAACACCAAATATAACTTAATCAAATTGTATGTAAGCAAATCTACTCTTCTCTAATTAGACTATTTAGAGCTCCTCAGGTTGAACTCCAGAAGCTAGAAAAGCTGCAAAAATTTTACACAGTACAGAAATAGGTGGCATCCAACCATCTGCTATGACAAAGTAAAGACATCCTTGCTGCTACTGCAATTAACGAGCATATGCTAAGAAAACTGGAAAGAAGTTTTCTGCAGGTCCAGTTTTGTGTCTCTTTAGATATCACTGTATCTTGCTTTCCCACTGGTATTAAAAAGCACACAAAGGATTCAGATTCCCAGAGGATTAGACAACTACCATTTTCACAGGCAATTTTTTCTAAGAATTCAGAAATGTGAATAAGCTCATTTACCCACAGTGCCACGATTCCAGTCTAAATTAGTAACTTCTGAATATCCTGGCATAAAGATCCCACCCCATCCATAGTACTCACAGGTGTAACTTCCTACAAGGAAAAAAAAAATCACACTTAATACATGAACAAAATTTAAGACTAAGTTTATAAATCATCACGCTAGTTTATAGAGCCACATAAAGGTTCTGTGATAATTATAACGGATGCAAGCTCTGGTAGGAGTTTAATAACTCATTCTGAAAACGCTTCCTATGTTCACTACCCATTTCATTGGTTACTCCCGTCAATAACCCCACCAACATAAAAACAAGGTCAACCAAGCAACCAAAAAAGTGGAAAAATGATGTTGAGAAGATGAAGTTCTTACAAGCACACTCAGGCCTGATAACTCAGATTCAGAGTGCAGACAGCAACAAAATCAGAAAATGGCACAACTGGAACCCATTCGCCTAATAAAGTGTCAGTAACGGCACAAAACTAACCCACACTTACTTCTGTGATTCTCACAGTGTGCCATGCAATATGGGCTTGTCAATGCTGCATTTCATTTGTGGTTTAATCAGTCAACATAGGGCATCTGTGAACAAAGCAGCAATCACCCCCCTCCCCACTAAGTACTGTAATTGCATCATTTTCATAACAAACTCATCCTTCACCAGCATGGGATCTGTATGTTTAAGTTCTCTCTAAAATACACAGCCAGCTCACAGAGCCAGCTAAATGAATGTGGCACTTTGTAGCAAATCATGAGAAATATTTTCATAACATTTTCCGTTAGTCACTAGACAAAGGACTACAAATACTAAACTGAGAGCTTTACTGTAACGCAGTTTGGATTAGTCAGTGAAAACTGTCAGGCAAAAATGAAGTAAGACTTAACAGATACTTTAGCAGAGAATCTGATTTGTATTCCTGGGCAGCACAAATCTATTGAAAGATACCTTTAATAGTAGCAGAAGTAGTTGATAACAGAATCTTTCCCTCTATCATCTCCATTTTTTAATAGAGTGCATTTAGATGGTATTTTGGGACAGATGTACTAAAATGGGACTAAGTCCCAAGACAGCAGGACAGTCACACCAAAGTCAAAGCCTAGAACATACGTGTTCATGGTAGTTGAAGTAGTGGCCACTGTAAACTGGGCAAACAATGGATAATCATAGAATCCTTCAAGTTGGAACAGACCTCTGAAGGCCATTTAGTCCAACTCCCCTGCAATGAACAGGGACACCAGAGCTAGATCAGGTTACCCAGGGCCTTATCCTGCCTCACCCTGACAGTCTCCCGGGACAGGGCATCAATCACATCACTGGGTAACCTGTTCCAGCGCTTCACCACTCTCACTGTAAGACTTTTTTCCTTACATCTAACCTAAATCTACCCTGTCTGAGCTTGAAGCCAGTTTCCCTTGTTCTGTCACTGCAGGCTCTGCTGAAGAGCCTGTTCTCATCTTTTCTGTAGCTGCCCTTTAGATACTGAAAGGTCACTATCAGGTCACCTCGCAGCCTTCTCCTCTCCAGCCTGAAGAGCTCCAGCTCTCTCAGCCTGTCCTCATAAGAGAGGTGTTCCATCCCTGGGATCATCTTTATGCCCTTCTCTGGATGCACTCCAACAGATCTGTGTCTCTCCTGCAATGAGGACTGCGTATGTGGATGCAGTACTCCAGGTGAGGTTTAACAGTGCAAAGAGAAAGGGAAGGATCACCTCCCTTGCCCTGCTGATCACACATCTTTTTATGCAGAGCAGGATACTGTTGGATTTCTGGGCTGCAAGGGCACACTGCTGGTTCGTGTCCAGCTTGCCATCCACCAGTACCCTCAGGTTTTTTTCGGCAGGGCCGTGCTTAATCCTTTCATCCCCCAGTTTGTATTGGTAGTGGGGATTGCCTTGACCCAGGTGCAAAACCTTGCATTTGAATTTGTTGAACCTTATGAGGTTCACCTGGGCCCACTGGTCAAGCCTGTGTAGGTCCCTCTGAATGGCATCTTGTCCCTCCAGTGTCTCAACTACACCACACAGCTTGGTGTCATCAGCAAACTTGCTGAGGGTGCACCTGACTCCACTATAAGTGTCACAGGGGAAATTCCTGCTGGCACTTGGAGCACTCAGATAGCACACACTGTAAGCCTGCATGAACAGATGAGAATTTTTTCACTTCAGAGAAAGAACTGTTGAAATCCTAAGCTGGTTAAAGATGTTCAGGTGAATATGTTAAAGGACTTACTACATGGATTGCTTGCTGCCTTACTACATGGATTGCTTGCTGCAGACTTAAATTTTGAAAATTACTCATCTCAAAATACAATCTCCCATGCAGTTCCACACAGGCAATTTGTTCTTAGTCTGTGCATACCATTTTGAGCATTTGAACCTCCTGTTTTGTTTTCACATCCTCCAGTCATCACTGAAGCATCTCATTGCAAAAATACTGGCACATAAAATGTGAATGAGAGGGCCATATCTGGCTAGTCTTTCCTAGCTTATTTTATAGAGGAAAAAAAAGCATCAAAAGAAAAGCTGGAGGCAGAAGGAGTGGAGAAGAAGCAAATGGACAGTGAGGCACAACGCATGGCTGAAAGAAGAAGATAAGGAGTAGCAGAGCGAAGAAAGCTGATCTGTGAGCAGCAGAGCTAACAAATCTTGCCCCAAAATGAATCTATCTCTCAAGATTTGAGCAAGTGTATGGACTGACTGTCTATTAACACTTGGAACACACTCCACAGTCTATTTGTTAGTGAAAGTAGTATTAGGATTTCCCTACTTCATATAAACACATGCTTTCAGAAAGCTTAAAGGACTTCAGTATCTTTAGGAACACTTCAAATCCGGCTGTCGCTGACACAGACTCAAAACGTACAAGGTAAGCTCAATACACCAACAAATGAGGAGAGAAAAACACATTCACAGAACAAATAATCCTTGTTTCCTTAAGAGGCCAGATGAAAAGATGGAGAGTAGATTGAGTTCAACCGGAGAATGGTATAGCTGAAAAGTAACTATGAACAAAGTCAATAAAAGAAAATAATCATGCCACATCTTCAATGCACATGAAAAATTCATGTCTTGATTATTGCTTGTAATGGGATACAATATGTATTTTCCAAAGCATCTTTCTAAAACGTACTTAATGCATGCATCTGATTAAAAAAACAACACACTGTACCTAGCAAAAAATACTCCAACAGAGCAGGAAAGGCAGGCAAGACGACAAGTGTAAGCAGAAAACAGGCAATGGTCAGCTGACTGGCCTAGCTGCCAGCTGTCTGCCCCATTCATGCATTATTCAGTTACTTCAAAATGGCATGAATTGGCAGTGCTTTTTAAAACTTCTCAAAAATAGGTTTGCAATGAAAATGCCAATAGTTGTTACAGCACAAGTGCCTGAAGCGACCAAATTATTGCTGAGGTGTTCGAGCACCATGTGAGTTTCTGTTTTATTTTTATAAAGAAGCATGATTTGAGAAGTACCATTTTTGAAGTAACTACCGTGATTGATGTGCAAATTCTGACACATTTTGTATGACAAGTGACTAGCCCAGTGGTACAGCTGCAGATCAATAATAGCACATCTCAGCTACTCAACTAGTGGGTGTTTGGAAGGAGAAGAAAAAGGGTTGCAACCATGCCCAGCAGCAAAATGAATCCCAGTGGCTTTTGTTCTCTACACTGTTGAACACCTGAAATGTTTTTACCGAACAAATTCAGATAGTATTGGAAATTCCCTGATGTGAAAGAGTTGGGTGCAAAAAAGTACAAGTCAGAAAAATATGGCTCACTGATTAGGTCGTGTAGATGACCTAATAGCTCCCATATTCCTGTAGGACATGAATTTCAAGCTAATTTAATATGCAAACCTAACCATATCAACCAAAGTGTGACTTCAGTTCCGTTGAAATTCTCTGGAGATGTGAAGGCACTCACCTCAAACCGATTCTTTAAAGAACTGGCTAATTCATAAGAACATCAGATACCTCATGAGTTCTTGTGATTTTGTGGGAACTACTGGCAAATGACTGTGAGAGACACAGTCACGTGGTGCTACAGCTAGGGTTATGGAAGAAGAGTAGGAGTCCAGCTACCTCTGACTTCAGCACTACAGTGCTCGTTCACTTCTTAGAGAGAATGAACAGAAGCGCAGATGAATTATTCCTTTGCAATTTACCACTACACATCTGAACCACCACAGGCAGGGGCAGAGCTGAGCTGAAGCACAACAGGAAGAACTTAAATGTAAAAAGTCACCATTTATTTATCCGTAATTATTAGTTCTATCCTAGCTAGGAGCAGCACAGTAAATTCTGTTACTTTCCACTTAATAAAGTGCTTTGAAGCAGTGTTTTATAACATCATTTTCCTAGCCTGTTCATCTTTGTTGTGCCTCTTTCCAACCTTTCTAACACGCAGCAATTTATTAGGAAACAATTTATGGTATTATCATCCATAATTCTTTATGTACTGTAAATACGCACAAAGGTTTACAAAACTGATAAGGCAAGTTCCTGCCTGAAGGCTTGCGTTAGTTACTGAAGTCTTTATACTTATTATACTAACATACTTAAATGCAGATTTTTAAAATGAAGAACAGCGTGACCAAACAAAGAAAAACAAATGATACTGAAATACCTACTTACAAACCCTAAATAAGAGACTGCTTTGTTCTGACAATAGTATCCAAAAATGCTCAGCTTTCAAGGAATATCAAAAGCAATATTACCTTTAGTTCAGTTATAACTTTCTGACCTTAAAGTTCACAGCACATGGACCAAGATCTACAGAGCAAGACAACAACAAAAAAAAAGAGTTTCAAACTACCTATACAGAAAACCATAATTCTATCTTCTGATTACTGAAAAAGAACTAAAAAAAGAAATAGGTCTTCTCAAACCCATTGCTATAAGACCCTCTCCTCACCTCATGCTGTATCTCCTTGTATGCTGGCAGGATGCTAGACCAACACAAAAAACAACAGGCTGGCATATCTTTCACGCTAGCTCCTTGTACTTTACAACTTACCATTTCATTCAGAAACAAATCATGGCTAGTGGATGTGACAGTCTTGAAAACAAGAGCCAAGCACAGAAGATGATAAGATCTGCCAACTTTTGTCAAAGCCTAAAACATGGCTCTAGAGGAGTGGCTTGTACAGCTTGTTTTAAAAGAAAATTCCATAGAAGAGCGAGAGCAAACGTAAGCATGCTGCCAGTGTGCAGTTAGCCTGGTTGACTAGTGTGTGCAAGGGTGGAGTTTCTTGCAGAAGGAAATCTTGGGGTGGGGTAAGGATGTAGTGATACGAGAAATGAATAGATTGGAGATCAGAACGGAGGCAGAGATTCACAGGAAGCACGCAAAAGGAATACCTAGATGAGCCTGGCACTTCTTGGGGATCGAAGATTCCTAATACCTCACCACTCCTTGCTCCGCACCTGGCAATAGCATCTCTCACTCATCTGATGCAGAGAGAGAGTTTACTACTGCCACTATTTAGTGTGCTAACACTGATAGCAGAGGCCTGTATGATGAACACAACGAGCAGACTGCAGAATGACTAAGGGTGATGCAGAGTTAAAAAAAAAAAAATCCTGTTCCTAGAATGCATTTAGAAAACCAAAGTAGAAACATCAGAGATGACATGACATGTCAGGAAGACATGATGCACAAAAAGTGATGCTGGTAAATTGTTTCTGGCTTACAAAACCAAGCTTTCTGAGGTCATGAAGCATTAGGATAAAGACTGCCCATGCAAAATCCATTTAATTTTTCTTACGCATATGCATTTGATTATTATTACTTTTAAACTAGAAGTTTATATTTCTCTTCCTTAAAAACATCTGGGTTAGATAGTAGTACTGCTCACTGGACTAGCCACAGAAGTTACAACTTAATTTCTTGCTGAAGCGGAAAAAAATATCGAAAAAAGGATACTAGAAAAAATTAAACAGCTACTGATTAATGAATCTGAATTTGCTTTGGAAAACTGGATTATATTCCCACCCACTAAGCTCCTTCACAACACAGAAACACACTTTACAGAGATCCTCTTTCATAGCACATTCTTCAATCATAAATTCATTATTTGAGATCCCAAAGTCTTTGTTGAAATCTTCACTTGTGCCCAAAATTAGCTGGAGTTATGACTGAATAAAAACACAGCATTTAAAGTTAAATAGAATTTTTAAAAAAATAATAATCACAGAATGAATCATAGAATGAATCACAGAATGGCTTAAGTTAGAAGGAATGTTGAAGACCATCCTGTCCCAACCCCCACGCCATGGGCAGAGTTGCTAACATCTAGATCAGACTGCCCAGCATTTCCTCCAACCCAGCCTTGAATGCCTCCAGAGATGGGACATCCATAACCAATCTGGGTAACCTGCGCCAGCGCCTCACCATCCTCTGAGTAAAAAAATTCTGCCTAATATCTAACCCAAATCTTCCCACTTTTAGTTTAAAGTCATTCCCCTTTGTCCTATCCTTTTCAGACTGTGTAAAAAGTTGGTTCTCCTCCTGCTTAGAAGCTCCCTTCAAGTTCTGGAAGGCTGCAATGAGGTCTCCTTAGAGCCTTCTCTTCTCCGATCTAAAGATCAGCCCAGCTCCATCAACCTTTCTTCATAGGAGCAGTGCTCAAGATCTCTGATCATCTTCATGGACCTCCTCTGGTCTCACTCCAACAGCCCTGCACGCTTCCTGTACCGGGGGCCCCAGGCCTGGATGCAGTACTCCAGATGGGGCCACACAAGCACAGGGTAGAGGTGGGCAATCCCCCTCCCTCTCACTGCTGGCCACACCTTTTTTAATGCAGCCCAGGATACTGTTGGCCTTCGATGCTGCAAGAACACACTGCTGGCTCATGTCCAGCTTTTCATTCACCAGGATCCCCCAAAAATAAGGTCTTCACAATTTGAATTGTACAGGCAAACTTAGAGATTACTTTTTAACACTCTGTACCTCAGCTAGTAATCTCTATAATGGGGATAATCCTACTCATTCACTTCATAAAGGTAAAAGCAATTTCATTAATGTTTGAAAAGCTGAATAGCCCCCTGGGTGAATCAGTCATTCTCTCTACAAAGTAAAATTTGAAAAGCACGTACTAAATAACTGTGTCATATCTGAATAAGAAAAATAAGCTACTAAAGTGTAAACACCATATATTCTGGGCCCTGAGAATGGCCAAGATCTTGTTGTAAAATAAATACTAAATAATAGCTACCATAAAGGCAAGGAAAGTCAGCATTTAGGGTTTGACTGAGCAAATTTAATCAAGGACTTTAATGTAACTTTCTGTAAGTATATCCAAACAAATGAAAGACCTACACGTTGCTAGTCACCCTGTTCTACAAGTTCTCTTTCTGTATTCCCAGAAATAGAAAAGCCACCTGTATGCTGTTAGAAAATGGAATAATGGCTTATAAGACAGGAAGACCCCATCTGGCATGACAAATCTCTTTCTTCTATGTCTGTTTGTTTTGGTTAGCATACTTTAATCTCAGCCTCTGTCTGTATCTTTAAAATGCTGTTGTATCTCAGTTTCATTTAAAACAGCTCCTTATCTGACTTTGCCTCTTGACTCCTTGCTAGCATTTAATACTCTTTGCATTAGACAGCTCTGTCTGAATCCTCCCCGTATATTTGTGTCAGCTTTACTGGTACCCTTAAACTTGAATATCTTGACAGCAGAAGCACTACCTTACCTTTCCTTGTACTTCATGTTTGACAGCTCTAGCCAAAATCCTACCACATACCCAAAGGTTACTGAAAATCCTGATCTACAACCAAGGAAAAGAAATAGGTGACTTGGAGGGGTCAGCAAAACCCTTCGTGGGTATAGTGTCTTTTTTTTTTTTTTTTCTTTTTTCTGAGATACAAGACAGAAAAAAAAAAAAGAACCATGAAAAAGATCAAATGAGGGAGAGACTAGCTGCTTATCACCTCGACAAGCTCATTCTGTAGGTAAAAGAAAGCTTTCTCTCCTGACTTAACTTCCAGCTGTCATACTAACCGACGCCCACAGTGGCAGCAGTCAAAGCATCCAGGGTGGCAATGCAGCCCATATTCTCTCTCTGTTTCCCACCAACAACCAATTTCCTTCTCAAGAACAGGAGTTTTTCCTGTTACCGTTAGCAGCAGGCTGAAATGGGTGTCGTCAATACAAAATGGGATAGTGAGAGACAGCACGTTGCTCAGTAATCGTACCTGCTAAGCTTGCTAGGTCAGCAAAATGAAAAGGCATGTAAAGTCTCCAGAATGGGAGCAAGCAAAACAAACAGTAAAGGAACGTCGTAAGCTCGAGCAAGGACAGCTGTGTTTTCATGACAGAAATTTGCCTGTGCGATCACTGAATTGAGGATGCACAACCACCAACTCAAAGTCAGTTGGAAGAAGGAAACCACATAAGGAGAGAAAACAGGAGACTCAGCTCTTGGAAAAGGGTGGACGTTAGGGAAGAAGTATAAATATGTATTAGGCAAATAATGAATATGGATGTTGTGATTGTACACAGTCGTGTACACTGAAGCAAAGGTAGAGAACTGCTTTAGCTGTTAACCTCTGTTCTCCCACACACTACAATAAAGGATACCTGCTGATAACAACTGCAAGTTGATTGTTAGCAGTTACTGGACGTTTGGCTCTGTGAAACAATAGAAGCTATCACAATATGGCAGAGGTAATAATGATTTCCAGGGTATACTTACGACTACCACACATGAACTCCCAAGAATGTTAATAAATAGACTTCTGCAATTCCACTCCCCTACAATCTACAAGGAGGCAAAAGAGCAGCCATGGTGCTAGTGGTAAATGAGGAGACTGGGATGGTTTGTAAATGCCAATGCCCAGAAGGAAATAGTATGACTGCAGCAGGGTTCACTGGTATCAAACACCTCCCCACTCACACCTACAAAGATGGGAAGGATGAACAGTATCTAATGACTGGAGCAATAAGGACCCAATAGGCATCAAGAAAATACTTCAGCTACTAACGTTGAGATAAACATTGAAGCTCTCATTGAAAGCAACCATGAACCTTACTGAAGATTTCAGAAAGCTTCAGCTAAGGATTTCTTAGAGTAATTCCCAAGCTCCGACCCTGGTGACCAGCTTCAAAGCTCCTGCCATCTTTTTATCCCTTGTGTAGGTTCCCATCTGAAAAACTCCGCATTCACAGAAACACAGGACGTGACTAATTTAGTACAATATGCACTGCACAAGCCAGAAGTTATAACAGTCACACTTACTACTGTGTAAGCCATTTCATTTAAAAATGAGCATAAAACTAAGTGCAGACAAGAATAACTTTTGTATCAGAAGACAAATATCGCTGGTAAAATAATAATGTAAAATTAAAATATTAGAATCAGCTAAACTTAGAAGATAGATAGCAAAATGAATAATATATGCAAGTACAATCCAGAGTTCTGTTTTATGCATACAAGGGGAATAATTAACTGATCTGGAAACATGTAAATGAGGGCTTAAAAGCATTTTCAAAACAGCACATCCAATTTCAGTTACACACGCAGAAGTTGCTACATTATAATAATTAGATTTTTTTCACAAAAGATTTATTTATTTTGAATAGGAGTATTAAATATTATACTAATTACTAGTTATTTTACTTTGTACCCAGGGAAAAGGAATGAATATTCATTAATTCCTCAAGCTAAGAAACCCCAACAGACCAGATAGACTCCAGCATAACTACTGTTACGTACGGAAAATATTTGGTACAAAACGAGGCTTCTTCCATAAATCATAGGTGTCTTTTTTCACATGTTAAATGAACGACAAGAAGCAACAGAACAACAATTAAACCAGAATACATCAGTGTTGTTCCTTTTACTTTTTTAAATGCCTTTTTGTATAATGCCCTCAAGAAAGGTTTCTAGTAGTATTACTTTGGGAATACAACAACCATTTTGCTGTGGCAGCAACAGTAAAACTCAACATATTCTAGAGATAAATAATAACCAAAATATCTTGCACTTTTTCCTCCAGTTCATTATTTTTTTTAAACACAAAAACCTCTGCTGGCTTCCTAATTTCATCACAGCAACATCAGAAAAGAAACTTGCTCTTCAGCTACAGATTAATATATAATAATCACCGTAGAATCACAATCTTCTCAGCAGCATTTCCAGTTGAAATGTCAAGTTTAAAGGTGAGAAGTTCGTTCCAATTCCATGCCTCAATTTCATTTGTTAAATTAAATCCAAAACTTTTCAGTGATGACTGACTAGCAGATTCATTACTTCCACAGCGCCCAGTGGGAGATATGTTACAGGGGCCTTATTTTTCAGAGTCTGGGCACTCGTGTTTTCTGAAACAAGATCATTTCAGGGATTTCCAAATTGCTGTCCAACTCAAGTTTGTCAAACATCTGAATGAGATGAGTAGAATCTATCAGTCACCAGAATTGTACCAAGCATGAGCTAAATCACTACAAAGCTTGCTGTTCACTGTCATCGGTGCTTGGACTCTCTCTGTATATCCATGGCTCTCAATCCAGGTTTCTCTAACAAACAGCCACGTCCACCACAGAGTGATACCACGATACCACCTGCCTACAAGCTTACTTGATAGTTATGTTGTGGTTCCCATGCGTGTCATGTTAATAGAAAGTACGAATTCTTCCCTATTAGTTTGGATGCTTTCTGTTACTTTACCAACAACTACTTCTCATTTATTTAAAATTTTATGTCTATATAGAGTGGTAGCTGAATCCTAACGAGTAATAGTTCAGAATCTAATCACGTTTGGCATAAAAGAATGGCCAAATCCATTACTTGATACATTTTGTTTATTAACACAACACAGTTGATTAAAACATCATTGCAAAAAAATCCCCCCAAAATTCAGGAGTGTCTCTGTTTCCAAGAGGCCAACATTTAAAAAGGAAATGAAAAAAAGGCCCTGACAGAATTCCTAATTTAACCAAAATTAAAGTCTCATTCCTTTGCACTTGGAAATCAGTCTACAATTTCATAATTTGCTCTAAAGGAGCATCAAAATCTCTTACTTGGACATTCAGCTTGATAAAAACAGACATCAAAAAACTGATGTATACAGAGGATCCACATGAGCTAATCTAGTGATGCAGAAACAACACTGGCACACTTTTGAAGTGTTTAATAATTTACCTTTACTGAGCAACACAAATCTACTGAATCTCCCATTTTATGATCACCCAAACTGTGCTCTTTCACAAAGATACCCCAGATCATTTACTCCCTTATAGTCACAGTGCAGTACAGCTGTTTCCTACTGACCACTAACATACTGCATTTCTTGTACCTACATGAAGTGCTCTCTCTCTCACATTTAACACATAAACACCAAATGACCAGTTGAGGAATTATTCATATTATTGCATGTTTCACCACAAAAGCACACACACACAAAAAAGTTCATATTAGAACAAAACATATTTCTGCATTGAAGCTAAAATTACATCCAGTCCCCTTATAGCTACTGCCTCTCTGTGAAGGAAATATGCCTATTTTGAGCCCAGAACTGGACCAAATCTTATTGCAATGAGAACATGTTTTTTTCCCCCAATTTTCTTGTCTGAATTAGTACCCAGAAATAAAAATACATTAAATCTCAGGCATTAATTTAACATTTCACATGCGGTTGCCAACATATTTGAACCAACTCTTGTTCAGAGCAAAGCATGAAAATGTACAGTATAGTGTCTAAAAATGCACCGGTGCCTGACATCAGTTTAATTTTAATGCATGTGTAATCAAATTCTTTACAACTCAGTAGTACATTCTCAAAGGCTAACACTCTAATTCAGGCAATACATCCTGTTCCTAAACATTTAAAATGCATGCTGAACTTGTTTCCTCAGCCAAAGGATATATGAAGAATTATATCATGGAGTTAACAAACTACTTCAATTAGGCCACATATATACTTTTTAACTTGGTTCTTTTATAATTATGAGGTCGATTTATGGCATGTCATTATAGGTAGGGAATAATACTGTGACATAAAATGCATCATTAATACTAAAAGAACTTGTGTGATATATTTGTATGGATAAATAATATAAAAGAAACCAATTAAGCCAAAGTCACTGAAGTATAAATAACACAAAAACTTATCATTCAGTAAGCTACTGAAATAAACTAATAATTAAGGTATTCACTATCAGTCTAGAACAATGGAGTCAGGATTGGGTTAAGAAAGCCGTGTGCAAGTGGGGCACAGAACAGAATTATGCTACACTAGTTTGAGATGGTACTCTAAAACATGCAGTGAAGTATTTTTTAAGAAGTTATTATATTAAATGTTACCTTTCTCTGCTACTCAATTAATTATTTAAACTTTTATGAGAGAGAGACTAGATTCACACACTTGCAATGACTAGGAAGATATTTAAAATTCATTACAGTACATTAAACTTGCACTGAATAGTTAGCATCACTGCAAAATAAATAAATAGTCAATTTGCTTTGATCAGCAGAAATTCTGATAAAATCAGCAAAACACCAATTAAGATGTGAAAAATATCACCTACTGTCATTATTCTAATTGAACCAAGACATATAGAGGAAACCGATTCAATGTTTATTTTCCTATCAGCTGTGTCTTCAAACTGTAAATCATTACAGCTTTTACTTGCATACCTCTCTCACAACCCCAGAATTAATTCTGCAGATGGATTTACTATGGACTGCCTAGTACTAGGATAGGACCTCCTATCATAAACAGAATAATAAGGTCTTGCTGCACTTCTATGAACTCCTGCTGGGAGGGGCAGTGAGGGGTGGTAATTCACTCAGAAATACGTGAACAGAAATGAAATTTGACATGTGATTTTTGCCTTTGTTCTTCAGAAACAGGTGGGATAGAATGAAATAATTAAGCTGTATTCACAGTTATATCAATTTCTGATTCATCAAGTTTCTCAGTTTTGAGGCCTTTATCTTGTGAATAACCACATCCCTACCTGTAAATTAGAATACTTGAAAGACATAAAAGGCAAAATCTCAGAAACTAGTCTGGAATTTTGAGGCACTCTTTTTTGATCAAAAAAGGATATTTTATACGGATGAACAATTCTCATACCCTCATAAACTCCTGGCAATCGAAAATGAACATTTTATTTTGCATATCTAATCTTCAGCTTGTCATTGTTAGCTATCCAATTAGGATAACCTGGGTCAGTCATTTGGGATCCTGACTGTTTCAGGTGAACTTTCTGAATATGGCTATACGTCACTTTGAACAAGTACGTATTTCCTACAGACTTGGATGTCTTGATGTCTCTCAGAAAAGAGAACCACAAGCACCTACTTACTGGTTGCCAGTAACAGAGCACGGGGAACACAAACAGAAAAACTGTGGGCTACTAGAGATAAAAGAAGACTAGTGTTTATACTCTGGGAGATCGCAGTGATAAGATAGTCTCTGAGTGAGCCAGTCGCTGCTGGCTTCCTTATGCACACATCAGTTCCTTAGTGGTTTATTTGTCTTTTGGAATTTTTAACTGTGAAATGTTCATAACACCTGCAATTGAAAAGGAGCGTTTCAGTACTTGATACGTGGTCATCCCTCAGCCCCTTACTGACTATTGTCAGTGACGTGTGGCACTTGCGTAGCGATGAATCACGACTTGAAACCTGAGGATGACATAGTTCTGGAATAAAATATCAGCTAACAATTACAAAGCTCAATCACAAACACACACTTCTCTTGGAGTACAATTCCTTCGAGAGACTGCCTTCAACTATCCATGCAAAAGAAGATACCCATACTGGAGGTCCCTCAGTGAAGGGATACCATAGGTATCATAAAGGTAGCACAAAGATAAGAATTGGTGTTGCAGCTTGAGACATGAAGAGAGAGAACTCACAGTTTGTGTACAAATGCAAAAGAAGGCAGAGTGCACGGCACCTTGAAGAACAAGATGAGAAAACTAACTTTGGAGTCAATGAAGGAATTCAACAGTAATCACCTGTCAGCTATATGGCAGAGCTCTTGAAACTATCTCACAAGGTAATTTCTCTTTTCCAGCCCTCATTACCTTTCCCGAGTTGACAAAATTTTCTCACATGACACAGAAGGAAGAAAAACCACCACAGTATTTCCTCATGTGAAAGCACAAGGACTTTGGCACTAAGCCTGCTTTCTCTCACTAACTGTGACTGTGGCAGGCAAAAACGTGAGCCAACTGAATTGGTGGCTAAACATAATACGGACAAGTAATACTCTGCCCCAGTCAGTATAAAGTTCCCTGAGCCCTGAAAATTCATTGACTTTTTTCTATGGAAAAAAAAAAAAAAAAACAACAACACAAAAAAACAGATAGAGCATATTCACGCTGCTGAACTCTGATTTTGATTAAAAAAATAGGAATAAACTAGATGTTTCTGCTTCCTTTTCAAGCAGCAAGGGAAGTAACGTTTCCTTGTATAAATGCTTATTATCCATCACATCGCAATATTTGAACTAATTCTTCATGATGACCCAGGTCTATTTGAGCATAACATGCACATGAATGTCAAAAAGAAAACTTGAAAATATATTCATCTTTTTTTTTCCAGCTGTCAACCTTCTAGTGTTTCTAGTCATCAAAAGGCAGAGAAAGTGCAATCACGGGATACAAATCATGCGCTCTAAAAAGCACCAGCAGGACAAAATGCAGAACAAAGGCCTACTCATCATTAAGAAGTTTGGGGTACAGGCAGGAAAAAGAGGGAAAGATTACACACTTCACTATGTGCTTTTTCTGTGTCCAGCATCTGTAAGGCTTACGACATAAGCATATTTCTGCCACCAGTCCATGCTACTATGAAATTTTGTTAACTGTTATGTCAATAGCAAGAAAAGAACTCAGCATTTAGTCTCAACAATCAGAAAAAACAATATTTCCTAAATAGACAAAATTTCATTCCGGATCCACAAGGTATGTAAGCAAAATTCACATATGTGAGTAATTGCCTCTTACCATGCTTGCACTTCTGATGTGAAAAGGGCATTAAAGCCAATTGTTCTAGGAGATCCAAAAATCCTCCACTGCCTGTATACTGCTTCTACTCAGGGAATGCACTATTCTAATACAACAGAAGGATGAAAGACGCCTCATGTATTCTCAGTTACAATACTGAACATCCTTAAATCAGTTCTGTAACACAGCTTACACACAAGATTTGTAAATTAAAATGTTCTATGATAACATTGTTTATGAAACCTGCACCTGCCAAAACATTTTTCTTGACTATTTTAGTGTTTTCTAACACAGAGGAAAAATAGATACTCAAAATGAAATATTACGCTGAAGTTCAATAATTTGGATGTAAAGTTATAGATATGCTGATAATTGTAAATGGTCTGAGATTTGAATGATTTTCCACTCCAGTTAAATATATTGAGAAGTATATTCAAATAATTAAAAAGTGCTGGAAATAAGCAGTATTTGAAATTAATGGAAGACATATATTCACCCTGTTGCATTCATTATTTTTAAATTATAGATCCCATAGATTAAGAAATGCAGTGAAGTTAAAATGAAGCAATTCTGTTGCTAAATATTGTCATTTAGATTAAAATGTATGCATCTGCTGAATCCAAAAGCCAAACACTACTAGTGCTGCTTGCTTTTACTATTTGTAAAATCTAAAACAAACTGTCAACAACCAATGAGGAACAACTAGAAAAACATTAAATATGAGAGACTAAAGACCCAATTTCCTTGTCTCCCAGGGGAACTATTTTCTTACATGGTATGGGTTGCCAAGCAAAAGATGAACATTTCAAGAAAATAACATCATATTAATTGAACAACTCTAAATAGCTTAATAAAGGGTCTATACATTATAGATGCTGTGACAAGTGGTTGTAAGTCCAAAAGGCTAAGAAGTTGCTTATAGCCTTCTTTTATCCGTTGGTTATGGGTGAACATCCCTTATTTCAAATGCACAACCCTTTAACGTGTTGGTAACATGGTTAATAATTTAAAACCTTATATAAGATTATTTTAAGGGATGAGAGAGAAGTTTCAAATGAGCTGGATCGTGCAAATGGCACAGGTCTAAAAACCCAAATGCTGTTTCTTCAGATCCCCACATCAGTATGATTTCTGATCATTTCAAATTCGACTCTTTAGTTCGGGAAAAATTATTTGAAGCGATCTACCAGGCAGTTTTACGTATCATCTTGTATAGGATATTTAGTAACA
>JAOWBP010076445.1:0-29221 GCA_028571105.1 Tragopan temminckii
TCCGACCGTCGCGCGTTTCGCGCACGCCTCCCGCTTCCTGCCCCGCCGCCGCCGATTGGCCCGCCGCGCGCCCAGGAATGCGAGCGACCCTTTAAAGGCGCGCGCGGCGCCCGGCGTCCGCAGAGCACCCGGCAGCGCCGACCTCCGCCGCTCAGCGCGCCGCTCCCTGCGCCGAGGCGCCGCCGCGCTCCCCGGAGGATATCGCTCGCCCGTAGCGGGAGCCGCCCGCCCGCTCTCCCTGCAGGTAAGCGCTGATGCGGTTCCCGCCGTCCCGGGGCACCCGTCCCGTCGCGCCCAGCCCGGGGCAGCTCTGTGACCTTTTCCTTTGTGGCCGTTCCCAGGTCGGTCAGAGGCAGATGCTCGCCATGGGGCCAGCCGCCGTTCTCGCTCTCCTTCTCCTGGCGCTCGGCGGCCCGGAAGCCAAACGCGCGGCAGGTAAGGGCCGGCGCGGGCGGGGTCGGCTGGAGCGCGCCTTGGGTGGGCACGGGGGGGGCGGCTCCGAGGGGCAGAGCGCCACGGCTCAGCGAACGAAAAACTTTAAGCGGAGCGGTAGTTAGTTACGGAACTTCGGCGTGGAATTCCTGCAGCATTCAGAAGTAGAAGCTCTCGAGAGCATCTCGCCCACCTGACGTCCCCGCAGGTTTGCTGTCCCGTTCCTTTTCCGGGCGGCTGCCGTGAGAGCCTTGCGGTGCGCTGTGCCCCTGCTGTTTCTCCTCCGTCAGAGCCTAACGAGGTGTCAGCGTGCCGCTACCTCGGTGTCGCTCGGCGGGTGCCCGGCGCTCCTGTGCCTCCTGGCTCCCTCAAGAATGTGCGCGGAGTGCCGCGCGCAGCTCCCGGTGGGGCTGCCGTGCCTTGAGAGCTGCTGCCCGTGCTCTGCGTACCTCGTAATGCCGGCGTCGCTAGTCAGTGTGTTAAGGAGCCCTGAGAGATGTATGGTTTCGCAGCCTTTTCTTCTCCGTGGCTTACGATGGATACTCTGATCTCTCTGCAGAGTCCAGGGCTGATGATGACAGCGTCTTTGATCTCTTTGAACTCGCCGGCTTGATTCGCAAGGGAGCTGGGCGCCGGGCACCTGGGGTGCACCTGGTGAAGGGGCCGGAGTCCTCCAGCCCTGCTTACCGCATTGAAGATGCCAGCCGCATCCCTGCTGTCCCTGACTCCAAGTTCCAAGACCTTTTAGATATCATCCACGCTGAGAAGGGCTTCATCCTTCTGGCCACTCTCCGGCAAGCCAAGAAGAGCAGAGGCACGCTGCTGGCCGTGGAACGGAAAGACGGCTCTGGTCATGTCTTCAGTCTAGTTTCAAACGGCAAGGCAGGCACCTTGGACCTGAGCCTCTCTGGTGATGGCAAGCAGCAGTTAGTGTCCGTAGAGGATGCTTTGTTAGCTACAGGACACTGGAAGAACATCACCTTGTTTGTGCAAGAAGACCGGGCTCAGCTTTATGTGGGGTGTGAGAAAATGGAGAATGCTGAACTGGACATTCCCATTCAAAACATTTTCACCAGGGACCTGGCCAGCAGTGCCAGGCTTCGTATTGCCAAAGGGGGAGTCAATGACAACTTCCAGGTAAGATTTTTCCCTTGCATTTTTGCCTATTATCTTCAGTCGTATGCCTTGAAAGTACAGTATTCAACCAACCTAAACAGTTAGAAAATTGTGGGGAATGGAGAGAAAAGATTCTGCTTCTGTACATCTCATGTGGACCACCTCTAAATCTACTAAGCTCTATCAATGCAGCTTGAAGTGAAGCATTAGATTTGCAGAGAGAACTTCATGCAACAGTAGGTCCCAAAGCTTCTGGACAGGTGGTTGTAGTTCGATTGCTCAACTTATTATACAAGACTGAGAAACTGATGCTTTTTTCCCTTCCTGCCTGGCAAATTGCCAGGTCTTTGTGGTCAAGGCTGAGAATGTTAGGAAGCAGGGCTTGCTCTCACTCAGGAGAATAAATTAACATGTTTCACCTTGCTATTTGTCTGTTGTGAAATTACTTGTGATGAACTTAGGTGAACTTTATTGTCTACAGGCTCTCTCCATGCAAGTTACCCTTCTTTCCCTTGCAGTTGTTGCAGGTAGCTGCAATTCTTTCTTTTTCCACAGGGACTGTTGCAGAATGTACGGTTCGTGTTTGGAACAACTCTGGAAACTATTCTGAGGAACAAAGGCTGCTCCAGCTGTAAGTCTGCAATCTTCTGAATCCAATGATCTATTAAATAGAGGGTTTCTCAGTATGTTAGAAAGACAAGCTGAAACAGAACTCAGAAGTATGCTGACATTCAAATCTACGTTGCATAAGAAATAGTATTATTTTTCTGGAGATACTGTAGTGAATCTGGTGGCAGCTGTATAACAGGTGCTACCCTGGAATTATAAATGTACGTGGCAAAAAAATGCATTTACTTCATGTAAACTTTCTTGTCTCTTAGCTACTAGTGCAATCATTACTTTGGACAACCCCATGAATGGTTCCAGCCCAGCTATCCGCACCAATTACATTGGCCATAAAACAAAGGACATTCAAGCAGTCTGTGGCTTTTCCTGTGATGAACTAACTAACATGTTTGTGGAACTGCAAGGGCTACGGTCCATGGTTACAACACTTCAAGACAGAGTTCGCAAAGTGGTAAGTGTTTGTTATATTCACAGTATGTCTTATCTGTCACTTAGTGAATTGTAAGCTGTCCTTTGAGCTTGGATAAACAGTAATAACTTCACTCTTGCTATGAATTTGTGGAAGCGTTTTTTCTGTGTTAACTTCTAAATATCTTCTCTCTGCTGCCCTCCCCCCCACGCGTGCCATTTAAGACTGAAGAAAATGAACTGATTGCCAAAGTGGTCCAAATCACTCCTGGAGTATGCATTCATAATGGGATCTTGCACAAAAATAAGGAAGAGTGGACTATTGACAGCTGCACTGAATGTACTTGCCAGGTAAGATTCCTTGCATTCATAAGTTCTCTGTATATAAATTCATGACTTCAAATTAACAGATAATTCTAAATGACGTTCTTTGTTTGAACAAATCCTACACAGAATGGGGCCTATCATACCCAGAGAAGTATTCAGCTTGTCTTTTTTACCCTATTAAATCTCTTATATAAATACAACTTTTGTATAGTATTACTGCAGCAGTAATTTAGAATTGCACCGAATGTCACTCTCATACAGGTGTTAAAAATGCATTTAATTTCAGAATTTGGGGAATGCCTCCGCTTTCTATGTAATCTATGTGTATATCTACAAGTCAGTATTAAAAGAACAAACAGTATTACCATCTTTCCTCCCCAAAATACTTTAAATGGACACTCTATCCTCAGTGAACCTCCTGCTGGCTTTCCAGAAAAGAGATTCTAGTACTCAGTAAAGGCTCTTAAACTTATACCTTTTTTCATTATATAATGAATGCTTCTAGTTACGTCCTGTAGGCTTTTAACAGATCACATGCAACAGAAACTTTTTTCCAGATTTCAGTTGAGCTCTGTAAGTCCCAGGGTATCCTGACAAGATATTTGTTATTTGTTCTGCTTTAATACTTTAAGTATATATAAGCAAAGCATTTCAGAGTATCAGTCTACCAAAGAGTGTCTGATCTTTCTTGCCTCTGTTTAGAAGCCAAAGGCTGAGTATCTGTAGATGTGCAATATAGGGCAACTCACAAAAAATCTGCATTTGCTTCCGTAACTTTCTATCTCCAGTCTTGTGTGCAGCACATGATACTGTGACTTCTGCCTTTGCTCATCTTCCCACCAACCCTCTTATTCAGTGTTGGCTGTAACTGTCTTAATATAGTCATTTGCTTGGGGAAAAAGGGGAACTTGTAACGGTTATCACAGGGCATTCTTCTGACAAAGCTTCAAGAAGCAAAACTACAGGCTGTACTTTAGCTCTCACTGAGATTGGAGAAGGGTGTTTTTACCCTGCCTGCTTGGCTTAAAGATCAAAGATCTTTAAGTATAAGTTATAGATTTTATGGCTCCTCAGCAAAGTCCACTAAACTCATTTTATGTTCACCACATAATCAGCTTAAATCCCTGTCAACAGAAAAGCTGACTTCTTGGTTCTTTCCCTTGAAGTCTGAACTTACACTTTGGGAATCGTATAGCAATAGTTTTTTACTCAGTCATTTACTCTAGCCAGTTTCTAGTAGTCATTCTTGACCAACTTATTCAAAACAAAACTGCTTAACTGAGAAGGAAATAGTATGGATGGACAGTAGGAATGAGGTGAAAATGGAGAAAGAGTAGTTCCTTCCAGCTATTCTTCAATTGTATCAGCTCTAAATACAAGGTTTTCTACTTTAGATGTGCTATGTGAGCCTTTAAGTGCTGCACAAAGGGCATCTTTATCATCTGAATTTATCAGCTGTGAGTTTAGACTCCAGAGGTATGCCTTATATCCTGTTTGCTTATTGAATTTTTCAATTCTTTACAGAACTCTGCCACTATATGCCGGAAAGTGTCTTGCCCTCTCATGCCTTGTTCCAATGCCACTGTGCCTGATGGGGAGTGTTGCCCCCGATGCTGGCGTAAGTACTTAAAAATATCTTCACACCTCTCTGCAGTCAGTAGACATGCACTGCTCTATATGTCTGTGTATAGAGGACAACTGGATAGTCTGCATCTTTTAAATTAAAAACTCAAATGTCTATCCTCTGCTAAATAGCTTATAGTAATAGAAACCTGTTATATTAAATTTCCAGTTGCCACTTACATAGGGAATTGCTACTGTCTTACTGAAAACTACAATGCTTCAGAGTGGTTTTGGATGTTACTGCATTTCTGTAGGGAAAGAAGGAGTTTAGGGATACGTTGGATCAATATAATTATGAGAAGAAAAACGGAGCTCTGAAATCCAAATAAACACAAATACATGCAGGTAGAACAAGTTTTTGAGGTGTATTAGGTGCTCCAGTATTCACCAGTGAATATGTTTCAGTAGTGCATGCATTCCACATCTCAGCAAATTAAAATGTATCAGCCAACAACATTGCTTCTATTTATCTGCAGAGCAGCTATGAACCAAGCATATTTATAAAAATGTTTAAGTGGGTTTCTGGACAATAATACTTCTAGTTATCAATGCTGATTAAACTTGAGTTTTCTTAGAAACCTTTCTGACTGTGAACTAGTATAGTGTCTAACCTAAGTTCTTCTCTGAATTGATCCTTATTATGTAAAGCCACCTGAAGTAACTTAGGTAATGCATGTAAGCACTGAAACATTTGAGTTCTCAACCTTTACCTTGTACAAGAAAGGGAAATGCATGTAGATTTTGAGGGCAGTTGTGTGGAGTTTTTTCTTACGGTAAAGAAAAAGCAGGAGAAGGGGTGGGAAAAGGAATATGGAAAATACGTACTTGGCATCTTATTCAGGACTATAACAGAGCTGTGCACCTTTACAGCTAGCGACTATGCAGATGATGGATGGTCTCCTTGGTCTGAATGGACTTCATGTTCAGTGACCTGTGGGAATGGAATTCAGCAGAGAGGGCGTTCCTGTGACAGTCTCAACAACCGCTGTGAAGGGTCTTCTGTGCAGACTCGGACTTGCCACCTTCAAGAGTGTGATAAGAGATGTAAGTACTTAATCCATTCATCCTGGTAATAAAACATGGGCCGCTTTTACTGACTTAGTATTAACAGCAAAGTTTATCCTGTTACTCTTGTTGCTGAACTGGAGTGCTGGCTTCTAGCTTTAAGGACTTATATTTAACAAGTAAAATGGAGCAAATAGTTGATCCAGTAAATAAACATGTTTGGATTGTGCTCCCAGATTAAAAATTGACACCAGTTTAGGTGTACAGTTTCTCTAGCAATAGAGCAACTTGATCTATGATTGTATTAAGGTTCTCTAGTATAGAGTTTCTAGTACAATTCTAACTACGTTCTAGGTGCTTTGAAGCTGAAGTCTGGTTTTCAAAAACTCTACTAATAGATATATCTTTCTGTAGTTAAACAAGATGGTGGTTGGAGCCACTGGTCACCGTGGTCATCATGTTCAGTCACTTGTGGTACGGGCATGATCACTAGAATTCGTCTCTGCAACTCTCCAGTACCACAGCTGAATGGCAAGCCTTGTGAGGGTGAAGCAAGAGAAACCAAGTCCTGCCAGAAAGATCCTTGCCCAAGTAAGTGTGTCCAGGTGCTAGCTACTATTTGCTAGTTTAAACAATGAACTTCCCAAATAGGAAATGGACTTCGAGTGGTCTTTTATCTTTAAACTTTGGTACAGGCTTGGTAAAATCTCATAGTTTAGTTTTATAGAAAATGGTTTAATTTTGTTTAGCAGTTGTGATCTCAGTTTTCTATGGAGCCTATTAATTAGGTCTGCCATTCTGTGAATTAGGTCAGAACGACATCTCAAGTACTCTTGCTACAGAAGGAATATTCCTTAGTTTGAGAATAGTAATTTTTACTGAGCTTAAAGCCATACAAGCACCCTAATTTCTACTTCTCTTTAGTTAATGGCAACTGGGGACCATGGTCTCCATGGGATGCTTGCACAGTGACATGTGGAGGAGGACTTCAGAAACGCAGCCGTCTGTGCAATAATCCTGAGCCTCAATATGGTGGGAAGACTTGTGTAGGTGAAGCTAAAGGAACTCAGGTCTGCAACAAACAAGACTGTCCAGTTGGTGAGTATTCCCTTTCCATGCACATCTAATGGCTGTGGTCAATCTTGACTATGCTACTTAAAAAACATGGCCTAAGTCTTTAAAACCAAAGTGCTTAAACTTTGAACTAGCATATTGGCAAAAAACAATACGGCAGCATCATCCCTCATCTTAACTCTCATTTGTTTCTCAGATGGGTGTCTGTCTAATCCCTGCTTTGCGGGAACTACATGTACAAGCTCCCCTGATGGTTCTTGGAAGTGCGGTGCCTGTCCTGCTGGCTACCATGGTGATGGTATCCACTGCCAAGATATTGATGAGGTAGGAAGACTAGAAAAGTTTGTGACTTGAAAGGGAGAAGAAAATGGAAAAGGAAACAATACCAGTGCTTTAATACACTGTTTTCTTTTATCTTAAACTCTTGCATTTCAGTGCAAAGAAGTTCCTGATGCCTGCTTTGTCTTCAATGGAGTACACAGGTGTGAGAATACTGAACCTGGATACAACTGTCTGCCTTGTCCACCACGTTTCACTGGGTCACAGCCATTTGGTCGCAGTGTTGAGGATGCCATGGCAAACAAACAGGTACTGTCAACCTGAGAGCTGTGCTGGATTACCAAACCATACAAAGTTGCTTTCTGCAAACAGTGGAAAGCAACTATGCATTTCAGGGAAGATGGATTTGGTACATCATCTGTAACTCAAAACAGTAATAAATTAATGCTTCTCCTGTTGGAGTGCAGTATGAATTATAAAATGTCCTCTCCAGCTATGGAGAATTCTGACATTGCACATAATTTTAAGAGAGTAATTTAATAAGTATTAATTTACAGTAGAGCAGTATGTACCTTGAAGGTCTTTTGGTGCATTCTTCCACTTGAACATAAGAACTTCAAACAAGAGAAATAGTGCTAAGACAGGTACTGGAGTTACGGAGTGGAGAGAAAATAATGTATTAGGTTTTTTCTTTCCCTATTGAAACATCCTTGATGAAAATAGGCATGTATTCTTTGCCCTGTTAGAATTTCTGGGTAAAAATGTGTGATAAAAAGATGTTTCCAGGGGATTTAATTTCTGTGTGGTCTTCTAGGTCTGCAAGCCACGTAATCCATGCACAGATGGAACACACGATTGCAACAAGAATGCTAAATGCAATTACCTTGGCCACTTCAGTGACCCAATGTATCGCTGTGAATGTAAACCAGGCTATGCTGGCAATGGCATAATCTGTGGAGAAGATACTGACTTGGATGGATGGCCAAATGAGAACCTTGTCTGTGTTGCCAATGCCACTTACCACTGTAAAAAAGTATGTTTATCTAATATTCCTATAGAATGCTTCTAAATGAGAACCATATAAAAATAATTTAGATTTAAGGTATAAAGCTAGTATCTATTTAATTAGAGCTATTGAACTACCCTCGATTTAAAACTAATAAAATATCCTCCTATTGTTAGGAGGTTCTTAGTGTTGCTTTAATCATTCCTACAACGTGAGGGGTGGGGTGGGGAAAGAAGCCTCGTACAATTATAAGTGTTATAAATATTCTAAGTGTAATCTAGTTCTGTCACGTATATCAGCTTTGATCTGATAAACATCCATATTGGGAAGAGCAGGAAAGGTAAGAATAGCTAAATCTTGTATTTAAGTGATTTGGTCTATGGCATTCAAATACATATCCTCAATATAATATGGTTAACTAAAATCAAGAGACTTCAGTAAAATAACACTTAAGTGGTTTTGATATTTTGTTTTTTGCATAATGATTATATCTGCTAAAATCCCTCTTGTGCTTAAGCCAGGAGTAAGTAAACATATGTACTTTATCCATGCTACAGGATAACTGCCCCAATCTCCCCAACTCTGGGCAGGAAGACTATGATAAAGATGGGATTGGTGATGCCTGTGATGATGACGATGACAATGATGGTATTCCTGATGACCGGGTAAGAGAACAGAAAAGAACAGCCTTTTAGAATGTAGCTCTCCTGTTCCTTCTCCTAAGGCCTTCAGATATAACTATGCAGACTAACCTTCTGCAGCTAGTGAGCTTGGAAAATGAATCTTCATTATTATTCAACCATTCCCACACTCGAATAAGCAGTTGTGTGTTCTGAGATAAAAGCATTCCAGTTCTGTCTGCTTTCCCTTCTGCCTTTTGCTGTTCCATTCAGATCCTGCTCATGCTGCTGTATGTTTAATTAGACTGTTTTTAAAGCTTGACTTATCTCTTGCAGGACAACTGCCCATTCATCTACAACCCACAGCAGTATGACTATGACAGGGATGATGTTGGTGACCGTTGTGATAACTGCCCCTACAATCACAACCCTGATCAGATTGACACTGACAACAATGGAGAAGGAGATGCATGTGCAGTGGATATTGATGGAGATGGTAGGTGTCCTCTGATTACACCTTTACACTGCTGATCAGATAGGCCAAATGTATACAATGGTACCACTGGTTTCATACCAGACATTTATATTTGAACACACAAGATCCCATCTCTGATGTTTTCAGGATATAAAGGCTATTAAAGTAGCACTTGAAGCTAATGGAAATTCATTTTGAAAAATACGCATTTTGGTATAGTTAAACTTTAGCTCTGTTCTTATTTCCTGTAAGAACAGAGGCTAGCGATTTAGTCAGGTTTCAATCAGATGCTTTTCAAAAGGCTTACAAAATGTTATCAAGCATTATCAAAAAGTGTGTGGTGACTATGTATGTGCCTTTGAAGCATTTGGATATTCTGACTTGCATTTACAAAATCATCTTAATGTTGCAGGGGTCCTCAATGAAAGGGACAACTGCCAATATGTCTACAATGTAGACCAGAGGGACACAGACTTGGACGGTGTTGGAGATCAGTGTGATAACTGTCCACTGGAACATAATCCTGACCAGGTAGAGGATTTCTATTATACAAATAGAATATTGTTGTTCACATATGCTACAACACACAAGATATTATACCCAAATATAACTTAAACTTGAGTTCACGTACTATTCTCATTAATTTGCCAAACAGTATCAGTATTAGTCCTTCACAGTTCAAACACTGGCAAGGTAATGTTTCAAAAATTAATTCTAGAGAGGATCCATGAAACTATCACATGTACGACTCTCCTTTTGTCAGTTGTACTGACCATCACTGTAACAATATAAAATACCTGGGAGCATTTCATGAAATCAAGATAAGTAGGGAATATATTTTCAGTAGCTTAATGTATATGTAGCCCATAACACATGCAGGAGGCAAATAGTACAGAAATTCTTAATTATTCAAGGCTCTATAACTCGCAATGAACTGCAGTGCTTGGCTGCTTCAAAGTCTAGTTCTACTCTTCCTAGAATAGAAGCAATAGCCCAAAGTCTTAAACATGCTTTCAGGATTTGCAGGATATACTACACATTAAATGTGCTAGAAGCAATGAACTGATCAGGTATTAAATACTACTTGCACTTCAATTTAAACAGTCTCTTTATAATCTCTGTCCTTCAATCCAAGCCTGCTACATTTTTTTTTTTTTTTTATAAAAGAAGTTATATTTTTCTACCAGTAAAGGCATCACAACTTGTCTTTTGCCTAGGGAAAAGGAGTAAGACACTCTTTAAACTCCCTCCTAAAATTTAGGAGGAGTCCAGCCTCTCATGCAACTTACTAGTTCAAAATTCTAAGAGAAAAGTAGATAAAGCTTGTGCTGGCCCACCAAGTACAAGATGAATTGATTCAGGAAGGTAACTGGAATGACTGAAGGGTTAGAAAAGGGGTTGCAAATCAGGAGGATTTAGTTTAGTACTGTCATGAGCCTAAAAGCAGTGTTACTTGAAGGATTTAAACTGAGACTATAAACCTTCTTACTCTTATTTGTCATTTGCTTAACTGCTTTTTCATCTCAGGGTGGAAGGTGACCTCTTGCTTTCTGCCCCATGATTTACAGACAGTGTCTCTTAACATTCTAAAATTTTAATACTTCTCTAATACTTCCATTTTAGCTCTTACTAAAGTAAAGAAATCCCAATTCTAGCTACAAAGGCTCATAATCCAGATGCTTTATGTGGCTTTTAAAATGTTCTTTATTTCCCCCCCCCCTTTTTTTTTTTTTTTTAGGAAGATACCGACTCTGACCGTATAGGTGATGAGTGTGACAACAACCAGGACATAGATGAAGATGGTCATCAAAATAATCTTGATAACTGCCCTTATGTGCCCAATGCCAATCAAGCTGATCATGACAAGGATGGAAAAGGTGATGCCTGTGACCATGATGATGACAATGATGGTATTCCTGATGACAAAGATAACTGCAGATTGGTTGCCAACCCGGATCAAGCGGATTCTGATGGTAAGATGACCAGTATCATAGTAACACTTCAAGAATATCTTCCAACTGTTTGAGATATTTTTTTATGCTATTTAGGGTTGGAAAAAAATTCAAAGTAAAAAGATAATCTGCACTGACGTTAGTGTTCCTTGGGAGTAAAGAATAAAAAGACCACATATTAAACTGTCTTCATACACTTAACAATATCAGGCTGGAACAAAAAGGACAGTTCTGTCTTCTGTAGTGTCTACCAGTAGTACCTGGGCAGTCAGAGCTCTGCAGTAAGGTTTTCACCTCCCAGGTAGTAAGACTTGCAACTATGCTGGCAAACAACAACCAATGTCTAATTGCTCAGAATAGTGAAATTACTTCTGTCCTCCAGGTGATGGACGTGGAGATGCTTGCAAAGATGACTTTGACCAAGACAGTGTGCCAGACATTGATGACATCTGTCCTGAAAACGTGGAAATAAGTGAGACTGACTTCCGAAGGTTTCAGATGATTCCCTTAGATCCAAAAGGAACATCTCAAAATGATCCAAACTGGGTTGTACGTCACCAGGGTAAAGAACTGGTTCAGACAGTCAACTGTGACCCTGGCCTTGCAGTTGGTAAGGAGAACACTAACTCTTAGAGGCATTACAGTGTTTGAGGGCAGAGGTGGGATGGAAACTGAGAAACTGTTAAGAAATTGTTTAGAAGTCACATCAAAAGCAACATCTTCCTCTTCTAATGCCCACATAGGTTTTGATGAATTCAATGCGGTGGACTTCAGTGGCACCTTCTTTATCAATACAGAAAGGGATGATGATTATGCTGGCTTTGTATTTGGCTACCAATCTAGCAGTCGTTTCTACGTTGTCATGTGGAAGCAGATTACTCAGTCTTACTGGGACTCCACACCAACCAAAGCTCAAGGCTACTCAGGTCTCTCCATCAAGGTTGTGAATTCTACCACAGGTCCAGGAGAACACCTTCGTAATGCTTTGTGGCACACAGGAAACACACCTGGCCAGGTAAAGGTCACACTGATAACCTTTGCTTCTGCACTGCTTACTGCACTGTAAGACATGTTGTTTTTCCAAAAAAATTAGATATGCTGAGGAGGAGTCTACACACTGCTCAGAATAGGATAGCTGCCTTGGCAAAGACAGATAACAGTGCAATTATTAATAGGCAGATAGGCTTCTCAGCAGCAGTGAATCAATTGTTTCTGGACTACAGGAGTAAATTTCTGTTTACATATTTAAAAGTCAATTTAGGTACAGGTGATATGATGAACTTCAAGCATTTGCTACTCATAAAGAGACCTGCATATAAAAAAAAAATGGCTATCTTATTTTAGACCTTCTGGTTAACTGAACTATTCTTTTGTAGGTGAGAACTTTGTGGCATGACCCTCGTCACATAGGCTGGAAAGACTTCACTGCATACAGATGGCGCCTTAGCCATAGACCAAAGACTGGCTACATCAGGTGAGCATTATCCTTTTAAGTAATTGTCCCAAAGAAACCACATGTCTATAAAAATAAACCTAACAGTAGTTCATCTCTGACAAGATTATACTGTCCCTTTGTAGAGTTGTAATGTATGAAGGGAAGAAAATCATGGCAGACTCAGGACCAATCTATGATAAAACTTACGCTGGTGGTCGTCTAGGATTATTTGTCTTCTCTCAAGAAATGGTGTTCTTCTCAGATCTTAAATATGAATGCAGAGGTAAGGAAAACTTTTTATTGAAGAGGCCCTTTCTAAAAGAATTCTTTCAAGAAAGCAGCTCAAGAAAAATAGGACAGGTTTTTAAAAAGTAGCTAAGAGGGAAAGATCATCCATCATTTTACATGGCTTCATCTCAAGCATGTTTTACAGACAGAAATGGGACACCTTTTCAATTAAGCTATTCGCAGTTAAAAAGTTTGAAAATACAAAATCTTAAGAATACCTCTGTCTTGCTGGTTCAAAGTATCAGGAGTTCATGTTAGGATATAGTTCATTTCTGGAACTGAAATCTGTAAAGAAGTTGAGTAGAATGAATCAATACAGATGATGAACTGCAAGGTGAAAATGCAGAATACTAACCAGCAAGAATGGTGTCTGATATGCAAAAGACTGACTTAATAAAAATTAGCAAAGTACAGTCTACACACAGCCTTCTGCTCTTGCAGTTCAGTGGTGATATGTGCATGTGACTAAGTTCCAAGCTGACTAGTTTGCTTCAAATTATGACTTTGTTAGGTAATGATTACATGAGCTAGATTCTAAATTTTAACTCCAGAAAGTGCTGAAGTACTTCATTCTTTAATTTCTAGACATGTTTGTAGGGAACATATGGATAATGTCTTAGACACAATCAATCACACACAACAGAAATACCTTATCTTAATTCTCTCTTTTTCACAGATCCATAATCCCAAGGTTACTGGATTCAGAGACTATTTTAAAATGCTGGTATTGCACCTTCTGAAACATTTAGCCTTACAAATCCTGGGACCATTATATTATTCCTTCCTTTCTTCCTCCTGCATAAATGTGGACTCGAAACATTACCTGCCTCAAGAGAATGGTTTTGAGAGAATAGAAGTGAAACTTGCATCTGACCTCTGAAATGGAAGGAAACAAATGTCTTGCAAATAAGAATTGTCTTCACTGAAAATGCACACTTCTTTCAGTCAGAAAGACATTTGTTTATTTATCACAGTGCATTGTCACTGCCTCTAACTGGAGGTCCCATGGAGTAGCATTTTGTAAAAAGAACATCTCTGGATGTGCTGTGGACTACTTAAACTGAAGACCTTTCATTGTGTGGGGAAAGGGATTTTGGGTGGGAGGGTGAACTCTCAAATCTTTTCTTCATGGGGGGGGTGGAGGTTTTTTTTTTTTAGTGGGATCTCTGCTACCTTGGTTTACATCCACTTAACTTGCAGAAATTATCCTTTTGTATGTTGCATCTTTTAGATGAGAATAACCCTTGACTTCGTTGTGGTGAGCTAGATCAGCTGTTCTATAACACAGGACAAAACAGATATCCTAAAACCCCTCTCTGTGAAGGGAGGAGGGGAAAGGAGGATGCAATTGGCACACTGGATCACACCAGCTTTCGGAGAACTGGGATTTACAATAAGATTCTGTTTCCTGGTTAGATGCAGATCTTTCTTACCTTTTAAATGTTTTCTTTCAGCTGTGGTGTGAGAACACCACCATCTCAACTAGCACTGTGCTGTCCTTCAGGAAGAAACCAGCATGTGCTTCATATTTTATGGTTAGCTTCATATTTTATGGTTAAAAAGGCACAAAATACAACAGTAATAAAAACATTCCTTTTCTACATGCCATAGATGCTTTAAGCCCCTCGCTTCAGAGGGGAGGGGAAGGGGCCTGTAGATAAAATACTGAAATTGTAAAATATTTATTTTTAACTATCCTTGATATTGTAATGACTGAGGAATTATTGATCTTTTTTTAAAAAAAAAAAAAGAAATGCAGCAAGACTATCCACCATTATTACAAGTCTTCATGACTGTAGGATTGTAAATACAGATTATTTATTAACTCTGTTCTATAGTGAAACTAGAGGGTTTTTTGTTACGTGAAATCTTGTCTGGAGCAGATAGTGGTGATGTATTAGTTACAAAGAGCAATTTTCCCATAATGGCTTTGAGGCACAGAGAAAAGCAGCAGGGTGGGGAATGGAATGTTTGTTTTTCTCAGTCTGAGCTCAGCATTGGCTTTTCCTTTCTTTGTGCAAGGCAGTTGGTTGCCTGGCAGGCAACTGTTCTGCAGTATTAAAACTCAAGTCCTTTTAGATGGGAGCAGTTCCTGTCTCATCCATAGAGCTTGGGCTGAGGGAATGTCATTTAGCATTATAGCAGTTTAGTGCTGTGAAATGTCAGCAGTGCTTTACCACTGATCAGCAGGACTGACTTTCAAGCAGAATAACCAGCCCAGAGGAAGTGGCAGAAAGAGACACAATGACTACAGTCGGTAATCATCCAGTCTTGCTATTTGTGTCACTACACACAAATTATTGGAACTAGCAGTGTGCGGCTACAAAAGAAGGAATTCTTCACAGCCTAGACAGAATTTCAGGAGCTCCTTGCAGAAAAGGGAGAGGGCTTGATGTACATGAACAGGGGCAGCATTCTTATACCTATATCATTTCTTTGTCTTTTCAAAAAAGGAAAAGAAACACAGTGAAAGTTTTACGTACAAATATTACCTCATTATTGTGTGACTGAGAAAAACCTTTGGATTAAGCAGAGTTCAAATGTCTAACAAACTTTAAAGCTACTGTAGTTCTGAAGAGTTAATGCTGTACATAGTCAAAAATTCATTGCGGAAAAATATATTCCCAGTAAGGAAATAGCATTGGAAAAAAATGTCAAATACGATTTATAATATTGTTATTTTTTTCTTGACATCTTGTATACCATTGCTTGTGTTTTTATAAATTATTTTTCTCATTGCCATTGTAATAGTTAATCACATAATTGTGTAGATATGCTATTTAAATAATTTATCATGAAATGCTACCTGTAGAGTTAGTATTTCTATTTTTATAAAATATTTGCACACTGAACTGAAGTTTTTTGCTTCTTTCTTCCCAATGTTTTTTCTAGTGTTATTTTCTAAGAACCTGCTTTTTTGTAAACATTTTTAACCATTTTCCATTTTAAAGTTGTGTAAGATGTACAATAGAACTTCTTACAGAGAACAATAAATCACCATGGACATTTATATTTACATCTGTGTCATCTAATTTTGTTCATGCTTTGTACTATTTCCGCAGCTCCCAGTTATGCTAATATATTGCTCTGTTACCCATGTCAAATTGGGCTTCAAGTTAACACCTCAATCTTCCCACTAAAACCGTAACAAGACAGAGCATGCAGGAGGTTCCAGCCCAGGCATAATAACTTGTCCCCCGAAAGCACTTCTGTAGTTAAGGGGCAGTAGCTCAATTCAATCTTAAAGACGTTATTGTGGACTCCGAAGCATAGTCATAGCCATGGGGCCCTTGATAAAGACACAAGGGAAAACAACCTCTGAGGGATTTTAATCACATACTCCTCCCTAGCCAGGCCTGCCTCATGCTTTTCTTCCACATGAAAAAAGGCATCAGGATAAATAGCTGCAGAGGAAGATGCCTATCTGTTCAAGTCTCTTCCAACCAGGCTGCTGGTGTAGTCAAAAAGCTGGTGATATGGCACCATCTCAACTAGAAGCAGTACAACCAGCTTCTCAGTAGTTCCTTGCAGCAGTGGTTCGTCTAATGAGCTCTCAAGTAAAGCCATGAATTTTCCTGGGCTCAATTCTACTTGTACCCTGATACCAGCAGCGTTTCAGTAAATATCTTGTCACTATATTTTATCTCTGCTATTCTTGGCAGCCAATTCCAATGATCTTCTCTCAACTCAAGCCAGCCTTTCGTGCTAACTTATTACAAGCATTTACACAGTGTAAATTAGTGTAGTGCCTGAACTGGAGATGATACGTGTCTTAAGAAAGACGTGCCCTATGTTTTGTGTTAACACATAGGTTAAGTCTGTCCACTTTTTCCTTGGGGAATGTGAATATAGGAGGCCACAAAAAGCTACAGCTGAGGCTAGGTAGAGCACTTGCCCAAGAAACAACTGACTAAGAAAGCTTTGATATTACAGTGAAGACTGTAATACAGTAATTAGCTGATTTTAAACCCAAATGCATTTCAGAAAGGAACTTTGAGATTATAAAAAGGAGAGCATGTTAATACATCCCTCATTTAATACATCCTTCATAAGGTGATACTTAGTTCTTTTCTCCATCTTTTCTAGAAGTGAAGGAATAGGTGCACAAAGCTGTACAAATAGGCAGTTATGAAGAGGCAGAGAGCTGATTAGAGAGAAGTGTTCAGCAGGCAAAGGTCTTAAAGATCGATAAAATCTTCCACAAGAAACCCACAAAAATAGACAAGTATCCCAGAGAAACTCAGATTTTCAAATGGATAAAAATTCTAGGAAGCCACCATCTGTCTTTAATTTTTCAACACTCGAGTTCAAGAACTGCTTGATTAGGCAACACGTACAAGAGCTGAACTGAGAACTGCTTAGATACAGTGTCAGTCTGCCTGGATGACTCCACTCCCAGAGTGAAATGGAGAGGCAATTTCAGCGCTATTGTAAAATTAGGGTAGAATGCCTCAGGCAGTACCCTTCCCACCAAAGCTATGCATACCAAATACACAGAGCAAACAATAGGAAAATAATGGCATAGGATGGCATTTCCACAAGACGACAGCAGAGACAGCACATTTTTAAGTAGGGGTGGGGAGGAATTCTAAGTCCAGAATATTTACTATTACTTGAAGAATATGTCAAAATTACTCATGTACTTTAGCACTCTATAAATTAATATACACTCACAGTATCCCAGTTTGTTGTCGGGGTTTTTTTTTAAGCATAATAGATAAGTGAATCTGCAGTACCTTACAAGCAGCAAAGTATTTCACATAGACTTAAATGGCAGGAAACCTTTTATTCTTAATACTGCACCTGGATTGCAGCCAATCCCTCACTGAAATGTATAATTGGATAACTGTCGGTTATGGCTTTAGTAGTATTCAAGTGTTTCTGTTTTATTTATAAAGGAAACAGTTTTCCTGACCTCTAAATCTAGCTACAAATAAGAAAGCAATAATTTTGAAAATCTGAAAAATAAAAAAAATAATGTTGTTATTTTTCCTAGATCTCAAGAACTTTCATAATTTAACAAGTTTCCAGGCGGCTGCCAAAGCACCTTGTCTGCTGCACCCATCAAACAGCATGATGCCCAAAGGTAGGCAAGGCTCCTTGGTGGTAACCACGCAAGGAAGCACTGTTGGAAAGGCAAACTGGCTAACAGATTTTGCATCAAAAAAGCAAAAGAGGAGGGACCTTGTTTAAAGCTACGGTAAAGAAGACTTTCTAAGAAGAGACACAAAGAGAAGGGAGAAAGAGTATTACTTTATAAAATAGAAAAACCCTTACTATTCTTGAAATTCAGCCTCGAAGATGGGAGGGAGAGCACACTCAGAAGACTCAGAAGGCATGCAGCAGCCATCTTCTGCCTTGGAAAGAAGCATCTGGCAGAATTCCTAGGGGGGCTTCTTCATCTCTTTTTTTTTTTTTTTTTTTTTCCCTTTAAGATGGAGTTGCAAGTTTTTTCACCCCTTGATAGAATTTCTTTAAATTAAACTGGAATTCTGGACATACAAGAATATTAACCATGATTTCACTCTTTTTAATCTTTTCCACCTATAGTCATCAATGATTTACTTTTCATCTAGAATTTTAGTATGTCACTTCTCTTTGAAAATGGAAAAGATCCTCAACTGCTATGCATCTGCCTAACTAGACACCTGCACTGAACTTTTTGATACCGAAATCAACACTACTGCTCTTTAAGTCATCCTACTCAGATATAGATATTTCTAATACATATATTATATATGTCCGAGTCATGAAAATTAATTACCCTTATTTTTCTTCTTCAGAGGAAAACACTTTGGAGTTTTTTATTTAAAAGCACAAACCATGCAGAACTGAAACACACACATCACAGTACACAGCGTGCTGGCCACCAAAACCACCAGCACTATACATACGCATAATCCTGAGGAGATTCAGTGACAACGGGAGAATAGTTTGGCCCTGAGCAAATCAAGACAAGCAACCAAAACCATCCTCTCGTGGTTTTTTTCCCCACACGTATTACATTTTTGGAACAAAATTATTTACCTTATGCTGTAAAATCTCAATAGGAAATAACACAGAGTATAAAACAGCACATATCTGTGCACACAAAACTTATTCCTCAGAATAAAACAGGCCAAAAGGTCTGAAGGACAAGGTAAAAAATCATGAATTCTCCTGGGCTCAACTTTGCTTTGACCCTGGTATTGGTGCTGTTTCAGCAATAATCTCATTGCTGTATTTTATCTCTATTATATTATACTTCTTATCAGTGAACTTGCTTTGCCAAATAATTTTATTTCCTATAGTTTAACATAAAAATAGAAGAAAGAAAGAAAAAAAAGAATTGATATTTCACCTGTAACATGAAACACCATCTTTCCAAAGAACTCACTATGCAATACAATACCAGGGCAACTAAGCACAGGTAAATAGGGAAATGTTATACTATCAGTAAGTGTAATTGCAGAGTTCCTATCAGAATATACACATCAGACATCATTCAGAATAATGTGCTCACCCCTGAAATGTCAGATGTGAACAGAATCTGTATTCAGGGCTTCAAGGATACTGAAGTGACAATGCTCTTCCTTGAGGATGCTTGGAGAAGCTTTTTCATAACAGTGAGAGATTTAAGACAACAAAATATACTCTAGAAAAGTAAGAACAAATTATTTTTCTTAACATATATAGTAGGTATTCTACATATAAAATTGAAATAGAACTTAGTTTTCCTCAAAAATTATTCTAGCCTTTTAATACCATTTTAAGGAGGAATCTATAAAACACTAACTCCATGTGAAAATATAACTGGATTGTGGTAAGTTTATGGCCAGAGGACGCCCTGCTATCCACTACTGAAAAAAGTTTGCTGGTATTGTTTTGATTATATTTATGGTATAGAAAATAAACTTTGGCATAGGTAGGTTTATAATTTTTAACTATAAGAAATACATTTAGTTAAGTAAAATTGTTGTAATGAGTTGTTATTATTATCTCAAACACAAATGAGCTGCACCACCCTCACCCCAGCCAGCCATTGCTGTAAGGCTTCACATTCCAGTCACTGTCGGGCAAACTTCTGAATCCCTTCACTTTTAGTCACACCAAGCTTCCCAAAGGGGCTGTCATCTTTCCCCACTTCATTACATTTCTGAATAAGGGGATATGCCTGTTTGCCACATAGTTTCAACTCTACAGGACCACAGGACAAACACAGCTGAACAGACTGGTCCCAACCCTGATCCAGCAGAGGAGATGTTCAAGTCCTTACCTACAGCAAAGGCAACATTCAGCAGATAGGCACTGGGTGCTGGTGTCCTTCACTCAGGCAGGGCTCTCGGGCAGTAAACCGTACTGAGATCACTGAGACCAGGTTCAAGCTGACTTCATGCAAACAGTACATCATGTGTAAGGAAAACAACAATAACAAACTATTCTATACATTTTACACCTACCTGCATATCTATCAGATAGACAGATACACAAAATCATATGTACAACTATTATGCACATGTATAATTATTTATTATACTCTCATGAAATTTAATGAAGTGCAAGAATAACAAGAATATACTTCGAAATCAAACTGCAACAATATATGATAATAACTTTCTCTTAATAATTGATTATGTCATGGAAAAGTTTTCAGTTATGAGAATTCATTCCCTCTAGAGTGTCTGAAATGACAGTAAAATATCACTGGTGGAAGTCTAATGACACATTCAGAAAAGCTATGTAATGAAGCACACGGTCACTTTTTCCTCAACTTTCAATCTTTATATCATCTGTAAAAAAGAAAGAGTCACATGCTGAATTGCTGAAAGCACAATGTAATTCATAAGAGGAAGAAGCAGTGAGCAAGATCTACTTAAAATTTCTTACAAAAAAATTCTTACCAAAAATATTAACAATGTTAATAATTATGTTTTCCTTAGGATGTATGTATTATGTATTACCGTAAACCTGTATCACAGACTATACTATTATAGAGACTGTGAAACCAAATTGTGATAAATCAGTTTTACACAAATACGATTTTTATTTGCTTACACAGCATGAACCAGGTGCAGAAACCCAAACAATCCAACTATTTACAGATTATTCATATATGGGTATAAATCTTTTAGAATTACTATTATAACAGAGCTCAACTATGTACCTTTCTTAAAAACAAACCTGACACATTTCATCATTTCATCTGAAAATAAATTTGCCTCAAAGGGGACTCCACTGGGATCTCCATTTCTCAATACAATTAGCACATGTAATCCTGTCTAAACTCATAATAAAAGGTTTACCTGTGGAATACACTAGACAACTGTACCAACTTGATAAGCATCACAACTTCTCTCTTACGGCCATGAATAATTGTATAAGATGGAACTGTGTTGCCCTTACCGAAAACAAATAACATAATTCTGTGGAAAGGCAGAATTCATGGTTGTTGGTTTGTTTTTTTTTAATCTGTACATTTCCTTATGAACAGTACACTGAGAAAAATATTAAGAACGGGCTGCTATTTAAATGTTAGTTTTGGATATATATTTTAGGGTTAGGCTAAATATTAACTGAATATAATAAATCTGAAGAAAATTTAAACATAGACTTACAGATAACTGCAGATGGGTCTGGAAAGTAAGTCAGTCTGGCAGCATAAAATCAGCAATAACAAGTTTTCTTATTTACTGATAGGTGGAATCACTTTTTGTAAAGATACTATCATTCCCCTCACTGTAGTAATAATTAGTAATAACACAGTTAAGAAGTATCAAGATGTTCTTCTAAACTTCCACTGAAAGGGGAGGGGAACAAAAACTTTCCACAAATTCTGAAGAAGATACCAGTACAAAAAAGGTCTGACAATTTATTAATTTAAAATAGTTAAACTGTAGATCAAAAAGAACTTCATACTGTCACAATTTTATGAAAGAAATGGAAGATACGGTAGATGTACCCGCCTGAAATCTGGCTTATTTAAACAGTTTGTTTTCCAGAAAGAAAAGTGGTCTTATGCTAAAATATGAACATAGATTTAGATTGCAATATCAGGGTACAACAAAGGATATAAAAATAGAGACGTATCCAAAATCTTCTTCACCGGACAGGGTGCACTTGTATTTTTGCTAGAAAAACTCTATTCTTTCTTTGCTGAATTAAAAGTAGTTTTAAAAACGATGTATTATTTACTCTTTTTTATATTTTCTATACATAAATTTGAAATAAATTTGTTCATTTTTAATATAACTAAGTCATGCTTGTTTCTATACCCCAGTTTATCTTATTAAAAACTAGGAGAATAATTTCTCTCCACAGAACAGTGAAGATGACTTCCTAATACTAGGAAGATAAAAAGTGTAAGCATACCATTTTCCAGTTGAGAGAACTGATCACCATCATTGTTATATTTCATAGCAGTTCTAATCTCACAGCCAGTTACTGTGAGGGGAAGAATCTTGATAAACATTCCGTTACTTTGCATTTGCTATTTTTGGCGTTTTATAAAAGTACCTCCTTGTGCTACCATAATAGCCAGTGCATATCGGTGCATACCTTTGGTGAGAACCTGCTTGTTTCGTTCATCACAATCAAAAGCCTATTCTAAAGGATTGTTAAGGGTCTCACCTCCTTTGGTTTGCAGTGGTATGCTGAGAATGTCAGGCCCTGTGGATGGCTCATTGTTCATGCTGATGCAGTATAATGGTTCACCCAAGAAAGAAGGTTTCTTCAGCCTTTCAGTGTTGAGTGCTCTTGACATAAAGTAACCTTCAGTAATACTCTTATCTCTCATCTTCTGTAAACCTTCTAGGTCATCAGGTTCCTCTGTTTGGGCCAGTGAATCCTTTGATAAGTGACTATCAGCCAATGCTTTGCCGATATAGTAGCTAGGGATTTCACTCTCAGCATTAACACATAAGCTTTTGTCTTCAAGTCCAGCCTTTTCCAGAGCTGTTAACATCCCTACAATATGGTCTTCAACTAACATTTTGGAAAGAGTAGATGTGGAGTGAAGAATAGAGTCTTGACTTGTGTAACAAGGGGGACTTAATCCACAAGAAAGAGATTCCTGAGACTTTGGCATGGTAACGTTGCTTATTGTTCTCTGAGGCTGCATACATTCTTCCAGAAGGGTTTTAAGCCGCTCTTCAGAGAGGCCCGTTTTCTCTTCAATCTGAAAAAAAAGAAAACAAAACAAAAAAAACTTTCTTCTGTCAAAATGTAATTAATGAAAAGCAGCACCATAAAACAGTTTGAATTACAAAAGCACTGGCAGAAGTCTTAAGTTTATACCAATTTTTTTTAATTCAAACCGAATTTAAATATACATTTACATAACTGCATAGTTTATGTAATATCTCCACTAGGTTCTAGATAGATTTGGTGTTGAAATTTAGGAAAGAAGCCTGATATCCAAAAGGCAGCAAGAGGCCCTTAATTTTGCCAATAGTCTTTCGCAAGATATCACTGGTTTATTTTTTCATATATTTTGGTTTGTTACGTATACATGCAGACACACATGCATCAGTGAAAACAAAACAACACCTTGCCAAAAGTCTAAAAAAAAGTCAATGCTAAAAGACTATCAGGCCAATACTGGACATTTCTTAAAGCTCAGTATTGAAGATTATGACTGATATTAGCTGGTACGATGAAGAACAGGGAAGGACATTTTGTTTACCACGTTTTGCAATGAGAGGTTCTAGCCTTTGAAATCCTTAATGTACCCTGGGTAAGAGAAGAAAAATACTACCTGACAATTTCAAGCTGATAATGAAAAGTCAAAACGTATTCTAGATACACATATAATACATCTGCCCACAAAATGCGACACACAAAACATAATCATATATTCATATGAAAACATTATAAACACATAGGTTACTCCAAAAGTAATGCCTCCTATTTCTATGGAAAATACAACTGATCCAAAGAGCATGACAACACTATTTATTAGAGCAAATACTCAGCTACAAAATCATGTATTTCAACACAGCCACACCACTGTGAGCCGATCTGTGCATTTGTGCAAATGTCAATGGGTGCAATTTTTTCTGCATGGAGGAATTCAATTCCACGTATTTGCTTTATACACACTTCCTGTCAGACACCATTTTGTCAGACTGCCCCTTTGCTGCCATCTGTCACATAATAACAAAATGTAATGGAATACTGGGAGGAAGGTTCAACCTCTTCTGCCGTACCACCAACATATGCCTCTGACATCGTGGGCCAATATAATGAAATAGGAGGCATTATTTTCAGAGCAGCCCCTGTAATTTGCAATATTAAATGGAAAAGATGCTCTCTACAACCAAGAGCTTGGTTTTACCCAAAGTCCAAAAGATAGGCTCAGCTGGCAATCTGATAAACTCCCTGCAGCTGTCCTGGTCCATGTCAAATAACTTTATTCATTTATGAGCACTACGCATAACTGGAACTGCTGTCATTTCAGAGGAAAGATCAGTATCAGATCTCTAGCTGAGTTTTCATCCTGAAGGTCTCTTATTCATGTACATACATGGTACGACTCTGATCACAACCAGATGAGATCACAGCCTGAGTGGCACAATGGTGTGTGGATTGTGTGTGAAAACTACTTGTTCATGAATGAGGGAAGATTTCTGTCTGGAAGAAAATACTATTTCTTTGTTAAAGAAAGCGTTATGACAAAATGCATCAGAAAGACATTTCACATTACTTTCAATCATCATAATGTATTAAAATGTACACACATTAGTGATACCTAAAAATGAGTACTATATATTGATTACTATACAGTTCAGGCACTGGTTTTTGTACTTACATACTTTATGTGTTTTATAGATTTGTTCAACCCTTTTTTTCCATTAGTCTTTTCCTATATAAAGCAATTCCATTCACAAAGTCACTTTGAGTTCACTTAGAAAACATAAGAGTACCATATTAAAGAAACAGAGACATTAAGGGCCTTTAAACAATAACAAAAAGCCTCAAAAAACCATTGTATGTAGTTAGCTCTATATAAATGAACATAAAATCAAACTGAGATTCAGTTAAACTTGATGTCAGTCAATATACTTTTGAAAACTAAAATCAAACCACAGCCTTTAGCAGTGAACACTTTATCAGAGAAACAAAAAAGACCTCTTCAAACTCTTCTACTAGGCTTTAAATTTTAATCCTAGTGAAGAAAATACTAATGAAAAATACATCAGAGAGGGAAAATCAAAACATGAAAAATCAGAAATTAAATGTGGAATTTTTAAAATATTTAACTGTCAACCTAATCTACTAGCATGCTTAATTTCTTAGATTTCTTAAGGGAGTATTTTAACTTTCAGACAATATATATGTTTATAAACAGTTATTATTGGAATGGAATTTCTGTAAAAACAGATGCATTCATTCACTCAGGTATAGAACCACAGTGTAAAGCACTACTGAAGCACAGTTACATCTGGGGTATTATCACAGAACAGAATATTATGCTATGTAAACATAACCATGTTTATATCATAGAATATTCTCACATCTGGAAACCCACATGGATTCCCACGTGTTTTTGAGTGAGTGGTTCTATAGTAACATATTTCAAAGTTCTTGGCCAAGACCATTTGGAGTTAATTTTATGTTAATGACCAGGCAATTCACTCACTGCAGAAATAAATTCTGCATCTGGTGAGAAAGAATAAGCATAGAATGAACATAGTTAGGGAGATCATCTTGTTCTACCTTTCTTTTATTTTTTTTTTTCCCTACTAACCCCAACTCAGTTATTTGTAATCTTCTTTTCCTTGGACAAATTTCCCTTTTCCTTTTTCCTTTCAGGAAAATCATTCGGCTTCTACCACCAATTAGTTCAGAGTTTACTTTGATCATTACCTAAAGGTTAGGTGGGGAGATTTAGTACCTATGGTCAATGGAAAGGGAAATGACTTTAACAGCTATAGAGTGAAAAATATTCGTAATTGTGTGGGAGTCTTCCTCCTGAGCAGCAGGCTTGCAGGCAAAGCAGTATAAAATACTATTTGTTTTTTGTTCTTTCTTTGTCTCTTCCTCACTTCAGTTCATTATAAAAGACACGTTTGCAAGAATGCATGTTTAAGGAACGTATTTAAATTTATTTTTTGTGAGGTGTATTAAAAATAATAAAGGCTCACTGTTTGCAATTTTCTCCTGCCAAAGTCATTTTAGGGTTAAAGAAAAGCATGCAGCAGAAGAGAAAATAGTTCTTAAGTAGCCATGAGTAATTTACACACAAACCAACCAGCACAGCATACATTTACACACAACACAACCAGCAAGAAATTTATATTGAAATGATAGCAGAAAGACTGCTGTTGAAATCAGAAGAGTTCAGAGAAGCAAGTAGGTCGCTAAGGAGAGACATTTCACTCTAAAAAAGGCTGTGTCTCTGCAACTAAATGGGCATCTTAATATATGTGATCTCATAATACTGTAAGTGTATTAGGAGACTGGAAAGTACACATTTGTACACATTGTAAGTAATCCCTTCATTGCTCACTTTATTAGTTTAGATTCACAAGACTTAGGATCAATAAAGCAGCCTTTGGGAGACAGTAGATTCCACTTCTCCCAAGCCTTCACTGCCCTCACTGTAAATAATTTACGACACCTATATAGAAAAAATACTTAAAGATAGTCCTTTAAAAATAGAAAGACATAAAATTAATGTAATTCAAAGTGCAGAAACAAGGGAAAATGAGCTATTAGGCCTGGTTCCCATTAGAAATTGGAAAATCTCTTAATTGTTCTGGCTAATTTTTAATAGGACACTGAGTCCTATTCATTTCCTAGGCTTTTTATTGTTAATGATCCAAAAAACTAGTTCCTAGTCAGGAGTTGAAGAGCCTGCTAATGACCTTTACTGTTTATGTGAGGCTATTTTTTCACGCATTTGTGGCACCTCTCTGACTGAAGATTTCTTGTTCCTCACTGAATTCCTTGGTGACATGGGTCTGTGAAGAAAGCCTTACTGCATGTGGTAGGAATGCAAACTTGTAGGCAGCTGTGGACAGACCTGCTGTGACTGTGGATTGCAAGTTCAAAGATTTAGGATTGTTTTCCACATTTGCACAGTAAGAGACAGACTAACACTAAAAAGTCTCATCAGATTTTACCATGAGCAGAAAAACAAACTTCAGGATATATAACCATAAAATGACACACAGTACATGAAGCAGCACTAGAAAGGCAAGACTATTTAAGAACTTAGGTAGCTGGTAGGTGTTTATTTTTTGTTGCTTTATTTGAAAGTATCATAAACAACAGTTCTCCTGATACTTGCTCGAAACAATTCACTTTGATGCGCTAATTAGTTGATATGTTTATGGAAACATAAGACTGCAGCAATCACTTTTGAAGCTACAGCTCTTTTCCTGACCAAAAGACTCTATGCTCTTTTTCTCCATCTGCTATCTTTCCTTCTGTTTTGTTACATATTCCTTTCTCTTATTTTTTCCCATGTTCTACTTCTTTAATGGCAGAAGAAAAAGGTCTGGTAGTTCATTTTATGTAATTGCAGCTAATGGAAGTCAGAAAGAAGATGGGACTGAAGTACTGAGAAAAGAAAACAGGGAAAGGAACACCAGAAGGAAAAAAAAAAAAAAAAAAGAGGAAAAAAAATATAGAAGAGATTAGTGGGCATCTGTTAACATCCTTGACTAAAAAGTGAATTCAACTTGTAACATCACGAGACACTATAACCACAACATAATAACCATTATCAGGTGCATGGACACAAATAAATACTCCATGAAAAACAAATAAACAAAGCCTTAAAACACCATCAAAGATTTAGAAGAGAATATGAATTTCATTAGTAAATGGGAAATGGACAAAAAAATAAAGGACTTTTCCCCATTTCTCTAATAGAGAAATCAAATAGATATTAAAATCTATTTGAATTTATACCACTTTCTTTAGACTGTCAGCAGACACAGCAGACAACAAGGAAAGTGAGTGAAACTGTGGAGAGACACAGTAATTGCAGCAGTTAATTTCTTTTATTTTCTTTTTTTCTTTTTTTCTTTTTTTTTTAACATATAGCCCACAGGGCATAAATGTACAGATAATTATGACAAGTCCTTGCAGGCAGAAACAATTTAAATGTGCATATTTTAGTCATTACAAAGAGGTATAATAGGTTTTTCTATTTTATCTTCCTTAATAATATCCAGTTAATTGCTTGTGGCTTAAATGTGCAAATAGTGAAAAACTGCTTCAGCATCTATGCCACACCCTGCAACTTTAGAAATAGAAAGCAACTGGCTGCCAGGGGTAAATTTAAAGAAACTTTCACAATAATTTTCTTTTCATGTGATAACATGGACCCTAAATAATATAACTCACAGCTATGGAGTTCTCATGGTGTTATGCTAGGACACAAAGGGACCAAAATCTCTTCACTAACTGTGAATTTCTGCTTGGAAACATCTGAAAATGATTTCACAATTTTGAAAATTCCACTATGCTTTATTTTGAATTGTTAGAGCAGCCAAGATGTACTTCCTACCCTTCATTTTCTGTAGCTTTCAAGTTCAGTTTCATTTTACTGTAGCTTTTGACCTACAGATTGTATAGCACTTTCCAACTGCCTGCATACTAGCAGTGAAGTTCTCACACATGAGCACCAAAATCTGAATTGTACATCTTCACCAAAGTTTTAAGGAAGTAACTTCAGAAAATAAAATCTGAAATGTCACACAGGTCTAAAGTTCCTAAGATTCCTATTAGGTATCTATTTATTAATTAAAAATAAGTATTTTAAGTTTTAAGAGATTACACATCTATTTTTCATAATTGCATGCATTCATTTGAGGAAGACTGTTATTCTGAAGCTGTACTTTCATAAACTGCTTAGACTTTAAAAATTATTGAGGAGAATGGATTCAAACCTAAACCTACACCATTAAAACATCAAATATGACTCCATTAGTATGTTGGCTTTTTCTTTCGTTTTAGGAGTTATTATAACATAAGACCAATTTGAGTTATAAAAGAAAGCTCATGAGTTTTGAACTACTGTTGCAGCAAAATAAAATATTTTAGTACCCAATTAACTTAGAAACTGTAGATATTACACAACAAAGCAAGTTATTCATAAATAACAAAGGAAATTCTGAATATATTCTAAAGACAAAAGTAATTAAAGAGTAACAAACATTATTTTATTTTAATAAAATTTAATGTATTTTAATGAAATTAGATATATTTTTCCTATTTAACTAATCTTTTCCTAAAATACCTGAGTGTGAAACTATGACTAAATCCAGTAAAGTGTCACTCTCCTAAAACATGAACTGGAATACACTAAAAATAAGAATAAAGATATTAAAACAAAAACATTTTTGCTGTCCAAGTTATAAAAGAGTCCAATTAGTGATTGGGAAGAGTTACTATCTAAGCAACTAAGTCCGCTGAGTGAAATGAAAGAGGCAAAGATGTACTGACTTCAAGTAAAAGGCATACATCATTGAAAAATCAACAAACCCTAGTGTACAATCAATGGAAATATAGATATTATAAATGCCAAAAAGCTCGGCTAAGTTGTTAAACCAGAGCAAAGAAAGA